>JAHHUM010001775.1:0-186407 GCA_036173005.1 Crenichthys baileyi | reverse complement strand
TAACAGTGAATCTAATAAGACCTTAATATTATAATAGTATTAAGTTGGATGCTGTAAAACAGAGGATGGGGGTGTTCGTGCAGGGAGGGGAGCTGTGTCCAGGTAGAAGGGATGTTGACAGGCATGCCAAGGCACACAAACCATCCAAAACATAAGCACATTTTCCTTTGCTCTTTGTAGCAACAGAGATCAAAGCTTGTAATCCAAATGCTTAAGAGTCTGTTTAGTGTTTGCTTATTTCTGTATTTCATGTGTTTGTGCTAGATTTTCTGAAACGGCAGCTGGAGCAGTACGTCAGAAAGTTAGAAGTGCCTGTCAGGGTGGTGAGGATGGAGCAACGGTCCGGACTCATCCGTGCCCGCCTCAAAGGGGCTGCCATCTCTACCGGCCAGGTGTGTGCATGTCTATTTGTTCATTTTCCCACATTTGGTCACTTTACTACTAAAAACTGCAATGTATTCTCTTAGGGTTTTATTTGATAGACCAACACAAAGAAGTACATAAGGTTGAGGGAAAAAGATGAACGATTTTCTAAATGTTTTACAAATAAAGATGTGAATGCATTTTTATTCAGACCCCCTCCTTACTCTGACACCCCTAAGGAAAAAAACAGTGTGGCCAACTGACCTCAGAATTCATCTTACTGGGAAATGGACTCCACCTGTGTGTAATTTAATCTCAGAATATATCCAGCTGTTCTCTGAAGGCCTTAGAGGTTGTTTTAGTGAACATCAGTGAACAAACAGGTTAACGAAGACCAAAGAACACTGCAGACAGGTCAGGGATAAGGTTTAGGAGAGGTTTAAAGGAGGGGTTGGTTATAAAACTATCCTAGTTTTGCACATCTCAGGGAGCAACTGCAAACACACCAAGACACGGCTGTCTATTGAACCTGACAGGCCGAGCAAATGCCACTTTTATTAGTAAAACAGCACAGAGGAATCTGACCTTTTCGTTTGAGTGACAAGTAAAAGTTTATTCACGAAGAAGCGCCATAAGAACTTTTGTTAGAGGCTGCAAAAGGCTTGACACCGGAGCGGACGATGCATTTCCAGCAGGACAAACACATAGCTATAGGTGCAGTGGATTTGTTTAAATCATAGAATTAGAATGGTCCAGTCAACAGTAGTTCTGCAACATATTGACTTGAAGAAGTTCAAGGTTACTTTATTTATACCCGTAGGTAGATTTGTTTTGTATACGGTAGATACAAGTATGAAAGACTTTGAGATTTTTCTTTATACAAAATTATAAAACACATTTATTGTCCTTTCACTTCACAAGTATGTGCTATTTTGTGTTGTTCTATCACATACAATGCAATTAAAATACATATAATTTAGTTGTTTTAACATGACAAAAGATGGTAGTTTATATGTGAATTTAATTAGTCTAAACCTGCACTGCATCTGTTGCTGACGTATCCTTGATGTGTCCGTTTTCTCTTTGGGTTACTAGGTGATCACCTTTCTGGATGCTCATTGTGAATGCACCACAGGGTGGCTAGAGCCTCTGCTGGCCCGCATCAAACAAGACAAGTAAGAGCAATGTACAAGAGAGACGTGGACCCAAAGCAGAGGGTTATACAATATCTGTAAGCTGCTGTTGAGCCTGCAGGGGGCTTGTCCTTGTGTTTAGTTCATCTGTGCCTACACTTCTAAATCTTTCCTTACTGCTTGCATGAACACACAAACATTTAGGGAAAACTGAGGATTATCAAGGTGTGATTAGCAAGTAGAAGTCATATTAGCTGGTTTTTGTTTTATTTGGTTTTGTTTGGTATTTGGTTAAGTATGTGAAACATTTTGCAGGTAGTTGCCACCTAATGCTTTCTTACAGCTGCTTGAGCTTGTACAGTGACTTGCATTGATGTGCTTGTGCATGTCCGATTGCTCCTCCAGGAAAACAGTTGTGTGCCCCATTATTGACGTCATCAGCGACGACACGTTTGAGTACATGGCAGGATCTGACATGACGTACGGAGGCTTCAACTGGAAGCTCAACTTCCGCTGGTACCCCGTACCTCAGAGGGAGATGGACCGTCGCAAAGGAGACCGAACGCTACCCGTCAGGTCTGGGAACAGTCCGCACCGCATTCCTTCAGAACATTTTTAACTTATTTCAGCAGGCTGAGCTTCTTCTGCTTCTGTGCAGCTGATCTGACCTCTGTTAGATCAAGTGTGAAAAGATTTTCCCCAGACAAAATAAAATATCAGTTAAATAACCTGACACAATACTACACCAACTTCATTAATCAGCTGTTTAGAATAACATGTAAGCTTTAATGTTGCTAATGGGCATTCACAGTTGTATGGAGTAGTCATATATACCAAATCAATTTGAAATGCTTAATCACAAGATGCTTTCAGGGCAGCAGCACTGAATAAACGCAGTTCATAAACTTTCCTTTGTAGCTGACCTCGGTGTCGGTTTATAAGCTCCTGTTTTCTTATACTTGTTGCTTTGCCTCTCATGCTTTAGACCTTGAAGCAAAAATCATCAAGAGTTTAGTTCTCGCTGTCTATCATCTGCGCTTCCTGCTCTTGTTTCTAAGCATGCTTGACGCCACTTTCCAAGGTCACTCAGATAATATTATGTAACCTGAAGCGCCCTTGTTTTTGCTTGTTTTCCACCGTTCTGCTTTGCAGAATTTTCCTGAGGGTGTTTTGTAAGTGGCCTAAAATATATAAAAATGGGTCGCGGTGTCAGGGCAGAGCAGATTATTTTGCATTAGGAGACAATCTGTATTCTGTCACACAGCAGGGATACTGTATTGGGAACACTCAAAAGCTGTTTAATTTGTAGTTTCGTTAAAATGATCATTAAAGTGAGAAAAAAAGAGGATTTTATGTAATATTGGAAAAAGCTTTCCAGACCAGCCTATAACTATGTGAGAATGTGATCACCCCCCCTAGTTAGATCATGGGATTAACCACATTTTTGGTTCAGTTTCACTAACTATGCCCAAGTCAGGTTACTTCCAGACCTCTATAATCAAGAATTCATGTAAATAGTACCTGTCTGACGGCATGAAGTAGGTGATAAGATTTCAGAAAGAACATGTGCTGTTTGACAGATATTTAATGACATCTAACAGTCTGAAAAGCGTTACAAAGCCATTTGAACGTTTTTGGGATTCCCTCACACCCCTGTGGGAGCCATTATCCACAAATAGAGAAAACATTGAATAGTGCTAAACCGTTCCAGAAGAGGCCAGCCTACCAAACTGACTCCAAAAGTGCATCAGCAACTAATGAAGGAGTTCACAGAACATCCCAGAAGCCAGAACATCTAAAGCACTGCCAACCTCAGTTAACTGCTTCAGTTAGGGTCAGTCTACATGAATCAACCTGAAGAAAGGAAATGGACAAGAGTGGCAGAGAGGGTTCTTAGGTGAAAAACTACTACGTTATGGGCGCTAGATTGAGCGTTTACTGTTTTAATAATTTTTTGAGAAATTCGCTCACTAATGTGAGCGTGGACTGCTATGGTGCAATAGACATTATACACTGCTCAAAAAAATAAAGGGAACACTCAAATAACACATCCTAGATCTGAATGAATGAAATATTCTCGTTGAATACTTTGTTCTGTACAAAGTTGAATGTGCTGACAACAAAATCACACAAAAATCATCAATGGAAATCAAATTTATTAACCAATGGAGGCCTGGATTTGGAGTCACACACGAAATTAAAGTGGAAAAACACACTATAGGCTGATCCAACTTTGATGTAATGTCCTTAAAACAAGTCAAAATGAGGCTCAATGTTGTGTGTGGCCTCCACATGCCTGTATGACCTCCCTACAACGCCTGGGCATGCTCCTGATGAGATGGCGGATGGTCTCCTGAGGGATCTCCTCCCAGACCTGGACTAAAGCATCCGCCAACTCCTGGACAGTCTGTGGTGCAACGTGACGTTGGTGGATGGAGCGAGACATGATGTCCCAGATGTGCTCAATCGGATTCAGGTCTGGGGAACGGGCGGGCCAGTCCATATCTTCAATGTCTTCATCTTGCAGGAACTGCTGACACACTCCAGCCACATGAGGTCTAGCATTGTCCTGCATTAGGAGGAACCCAGGGCCAACCGCACCAGCATTTGGTCTCACAAGGGGTCTGAGGATCTCATCTCGGTACCTAATGGCAGTCAGGCTACCTCTGGCGAGCACATGGAGGGCCGTGCGGCCCTCCAAAGAAATGCCACCCCACACCATTACTGACCCACTGCCAAACTGGTCCTGCTGAAGGATGTTGCAGGCAGCAGATCGCTCTCCACGGTGTCTCCAGACTGTCACGTCTGTCACATGTGCTCAGTGTGAACCTGATTTCATCTGTGAAGAGCACAGGGCGCCAGTGGCGAATTTGCCAATCCTGGTGTTCTCTGGCAAATGCCAAGCGTCCTGCACAGTGTTGGGCTGTGAGCACAACCCCCATTTGTGGACGTCGGGCCCTCATACCATCCTCATGGACTCGGTTTTCTAACCGTTTGTGCAGACACATGCACATTTGTGGCCTGCTGGAGGTCATTCTGCAGGGCTCTGGCAGCGCTCCTCCTGTTCCTCCTTGCACAAAGGCGTAGGTAGCGGTCCTGCTCCTGGGTTGTTGCCCTCCTACGGCCTCCTCCACGTCTCCTGGTGTACTGGCCTGTCTCCTGGTAGCGCCTCCAGGCTCTGGACACTACGCTGACAGACACGGCAAACCTTCTTGCCACAGCTCGCATTGATGTGCCATCTTGGATGAGCTGCACTACCTGAGCCACTTGTGTGGGTTGTAGAGTCCGTCTCATGCTACCACGAGTGTGAAAGCACCACCAACATTCAAAAGTGACCAAAACATCAGCCAGAAAGCAGAGGTACTGAGAAGTGGTCTGTGGTCCCCACCTGCAGAACCACTCCTTTATTGAGTGTGTCTTGCTAATCGCCAAAGATTTCCCCCTGTTGTCTATTCCATTTGCACAACATGTGAAATTGATTGTCATTCAGTGTTGCTTCTAAGTGGACAGTTTGATTTCACAGAAGTTTGATTTACTTGGAGTTATATTGAGTTGTTTAAGTGTTCCCTTTATTTTTTTGAGCAGTGTATTTTAGCGGTTCTCAGTCCTGGTCCTTAGGGCTCATTGTTCTTCATGTTTTAGGTGTCTCTGCTCCATCACACCTAATTCAAATGATTTAATAACCTTCACAGCGTGCCTGCTAGTGCTGTAGAAGCCTGTTAATAATCCATTCATTTAAGTCCGGTGTTTCAGCAGGGAATCCCATAAAACATTCAGGACGGTGGTTCCTGAGGACCAGGATTAAGAAACATTGTATATTTTATTTCTCCCTAACTCAAATGAAACATTATGAATTGCTTCGTTTCTACAGGGATGTAAAAGATTAATTGCCAGTTATCAGAAACGATTGATTGTAGTTGTTGCCACCAAGTATTGCACAACTGGTTATTAGCTTTACTCTTCTCATGGGGGCCAGGCTGGTTTGGGTCGCTTGCTTTCCTTAATAAATGAAATCATCTGAATCATTTGAAGAACAACTTTTTGTATTAACTCAGATCATCTTTGATTGATATAAAACTTTGTTTGATGATCTCAAATACCTTTACACAATACTTTATCCCATAGTATTTTTATTTTGTTTATTGAATGCTATAAATAAAATTCTGTCATATGAACCTTTTATTCTGTCTGGAAATGCTGGCAAGTGTTGCTCCTTTTAAAATTCCCAAGATAGGATATTTTTAAATTCCTCTTTTTTTATGTGTGTGAAGATGTTTTTTGCAGGAGTATGGAAGCATGAAAGTTGTCATTTTCCTGATTTAACAATATTCCCCATGTCGGTTTGGTTTTGATGCATTGGTAGAGTTTAATAATATACTGATCTGGATGGTTTATACTGCATCTGAGTGAATGCCTCTTTACAATAAGACTTCCTTAATAATTATACGAGTGAATATAGGGAAATAGGTATAGTAGGCTGATAATTAGTTAGTAAATGAGTTATTATTGAAGCTGGGACGGCCTTATAAACCTGTAATAAGCAGGTTATGGTGCATACTGACTGCTTGCAGTGCTTCTTTTTAATAGCTAAAGCGTAGAAAACCAGCCTTCGCTTTTGCTGTTACAGTGTGACCAGCACCATTGAAGACAAAATCTTAGCGACTAAAGTCACAGTCGTTAACAGCAACATAAAAAGCAGAAATAACTTTGAAGTTCCCCTAATGCAGGAAATATCAGTGTGCTGCTTTAAACCCTCCAGACAAGAATAAAAAGCCATTTCAGTTCATACTATAAAGTCTGTGTCCGACTGGAGCGTTTCTGGTCTTTTATGGTCCCAGCATTTGTGTACATCAACTTTTTGATAAGTGTAGGGCTGTAAAACAATGCTTTTTATGAACGTGACAGACTCTGTTTGGATAAGCGGCTTTATTCAGGATCAGAGCTCCCCTTTAATTTAGTGTCTGCTGTTTGTTTTACTGCTGCGTGTTTTAGTCTCATAAAAACTCTGATTTAATTTTGTACTGAAGAGTTTACAGGACTTTGATGTGTTATCTGTCTTCAGAGAAACACTTCAGTTATCTGTCTTCACCTCTATACTCTCACACAGTTGCTTCTTTAACATAAACATCTTCTTTCATCTTGTTCCTTACCAGCTTTTTATTCCTAAGCCAAATGCTGCGATGCGCAACGCTATTTTATCAGGGTTTATTTCTATGGGATGCACTGTTTTTTTTTTTTGCAAGTGTTAACTGAAAGAACAAAACAGGCAGCAGAGAAAATAAGCCTCCTCTGTAAAGGAGGTCATTGTGTTAAGGGTATAAAGGGAAAGAGAACTGAGACCATTTAACATGACCATCACAGCAACAGAGCCCATAGCAGAAGAGAGAAGAGAAATGGAAAATAACAGGAAGACCGTAAAGAACAGGGGCTGAATTACACTGCTCAAAAAAATAAAGGGAACACTCAAATAACACCTCCTAGATCTGAATGAATGAAATATTCTCATTGAATACTTTGTTCTGTACAAAGTTGAATGTGCTGACAACAAAATCACACAAAAATCATCAATGGAAATCAAATTTATTAACCAATGGAGGCCTGGATTTGGAGTCACACACGAAATTAAAGTGGAAAAACACACTATAGGCTGATCCAACTTTGATGTAATGTCCTTAAAACAAGTCAAAATGAGGCTCAATGTTGTGTGTGGCCTCCACATGCCTGTATGACCTCCCTACAACGCCTGGGCATGCTCCTGATGAGATGGCGGATGGTCTCCTGAGGGATCTCCTCCCAGACCTGGACTAAAGCATCCGCCAACTCCTGGACAGTCTGTGGTGCAACGTGACGTTGGTGGATGGAGCGAGACATGATGTCCCAGATGTGCTCAATCGGATTCAGGTCTGGGGAACGGGCGGGTAAGTCCATAGCTTCAATGTCTTCATCTTGCACAAAGGCGGAGGTAGCAGTCCTGCTGCTGGCTTGTTGCCCTCCTACGGCCTCCTCCACGTCTCCTGGTGTACTGGCCTGTCTCCTGGTAGCGCCTCCAGGCTCTGGACACTACGCTGACAGACACAGCAAACCTTCTTGCCACAGCTCGCATTGATGTGCCATCCTGGATGAGCTGCACTACCTGAGCCACTTGTGTGGGTTGTAGAGTCCGTCTCATGCTACCACGAGTGTGAAAGCACCACCAACATTCAAAAGTGACCAAAACATCAGCCAGAAAGCAGAGGTACTGAGAAGTGGTCTGTGGTCCCCACCTGCAGAACCACTCCTTTATTGAGTGTGTCTTGCTAATCGCCAAAGATTTCCCCCTGTTGTCTATTCCATTTGCACAACATGTGAAATTGATTGTCATTCAGTGTTGCTTCTAAGTGGACAGTTTGATTTCACAGAAGTTTGATTTACTTGGAGTTATATTGAGTTGTTTAAGTGTTCCCTTTATTTTTTTGAGCAGTGTATTTTAGCGGTTCTCAGTCCTGGTCCTTAGGGCTCATTGTTCTTCATGTTTTAGGTGTCTCTGCTCCATCACACCTAATTCAAATGATTTAATAACCTTCACAGCGTGCCTGCTAGTGCTGTAGAAGCCTGTTAATAATCCATTCATTTAAGTCCGGTGTTTCAGCAGGGAATCCCATAAAACATTCAGGACGGTGGTTCCTGAGGACCAGGATTAAGAAACATTGTATATTTTATTTCTCCCTAACTCAAATGAAACATTATGAATTGCTTCGTTTCTACAGGGATGTAAAAGATTAATTGCCAGTTATCAGAAACGATTGATTGTAGTTGTTGCCACCAAGTATTGCACAACTGGTTATTAGCTTTACTCTTCTCATGGGGGCCAGGCTGGTTTGGGTCGCTTGCTTTCCTTAATAAATGAAATCATCTGAATCATTTGAAGAACAACTTTTTGTATTAACTCAGATCATCTTTGATTGATATAAAACTTTGTTTGATGATCTCAAATACCTTTACACAATACTTTATCCCATAGTATTTTTATTTTGTTTATTGAATGCTATAAATAAAATTCTGTCATATGAACCTTTTATTCTGTCTGGAAATGCTGGCAAGTGTTGCTCCTTTTAAAATTCCCAAGATAGGATATTTTTAAATTCCTCTTTTTTTATGTGTGTGAAGATGTTTTTTGCAGGAGTATGGAAGCATGAAAGTTGTCATTTTCCTGATTTAACAATATTCCCCATGTCGGTTTGGTTTTGATGCATTGGTAGAGTTTAATAATATACTGATCTGGATGGTTTATACTGCATCTGAGTGAATGCCTCTTTACAATAAGACTTCCTTAATAATTATACGAGTGAATATAGGGAAATAGGTATAGTAGGCTGATAATTAGTTAGTAAATGAGTTATTATTGAAGCTGGGACGGCCTTATAAACCTGTAATAAGCAGGTTATGGTGCATACTGACTGCTTGCAGTGCTTCTTTTTAATAGCTAAAGCGTAGAAAACCAGCCTTCGCTTTTGCTGTTACAGTGTGACCAGCACCATTGAAGACAAAATCTTAGCGACTAAAGTCACAGTCGTTAACAGCAACATAAAAAGCAGAAATAACTTTGAAGTTCCCCTAATGCAGGAAATATCAGTGTGCTGCTTTAAACCCTCCAGACAAGAATAAAAAGCCATTTCAGTTCATACTATAAAGTCTGTGTCCGACTGGAGCGTTTCTGGTCTTTTATGGTCCCAGCATTTGTGTACATCAACTTTTTGATAAGTGTAGGGCTGTAAAACAATGCTTTTTATGAACGTGACAGACTCTGTTTGGATAAGCGGCTTTATTCAGGATCAGAGCTCCCCTTTAATTTAGTGTCTGCTGTTTGTTTTACTGCTGCGTGTTTTAGTCTCATAAAAACTCTGATTTAATTTTGTACTGAAGAGTTTACAGGACTTTGATGTGTTATCTGTCTTCAGAGAAACACTTCAGTTATCTGTCTTCACCTCTATACTCTCACACAGTTGCTTCTTTAACATAAACATCTTCTTTCATCTTGTTCCTTACCAGCTTTTTATTCCTAAGCCAAATGCTGCGATGCGCAACGCTATTTTATCAGGGTTTATTTCTATGGGATGCACTGTTTTTTTTTTTTGCAAGTGTTAACTGAAAGAACAAAACAGGCAGCAGAGAAAATAAGCCTCCTCTGTAAAGGAGGTCATTGTGTTAAGGGTATAAAGGGAAAGAGAACTGAGACCATTTAACATGACCATCACAGCAACAGAGCCCATAGCAGAAGAGAGAAGAGAAATGGAAAATAACAGGAAGACCGTAAAGAACAGGGGCTGAATTACACTGCTCAAAAAAATAAAGGGAACACTCAAATAACACCTCCTAGATCTGAATGAATGAAATATTCTCATTGAATACTTTGTTCTGTACAAAGTTGAATGTGCTGACAACAAAATCACACAAAAATCATCAATGGAAATCAAATGTTATTAACCAATGGAGGCCTGGATTTGGAGTCACACACAAATTAAAGTGGAAAAAACACACAACAGGCTGATCCAACTTTGATGTATGTCCTTTAAAACAAGTCAAAATGAGGCTCAGTATTGTGTGTGGCCTCCACGTGCCTGTATGACCTCCCTACAACGCCTGGGCATGCTCCTGATGAGACGGAGGATGGTCTCCTGAGGGATCTCCTCCCAGACCTGGACTAAAGCATCTGCCAACTCCTGGACAGTCTGTGGTGCAACGTGACGTTGGTGGATGGAGCGAGACATGATGTCCCAGATGTGCTCAATCGGATTCAGGTCTGGGGAACGGGCGGGTAAGTCCATAGCTTCAATGTCTTCATCTTGCACAAAGGCGGAGGTAGCAGTCCTGCTGCTGGCTTGTTGCCCTCCTACGGCCTCCTCCACGTCTCCTGGTGTACTGGCCTGTCTCCTGGTAGCGCCTCCAGGCTCTGGACACTACGCTGACAGACACAGCAAACCTTCTTGCCACAGCTCGCATTGATGTGCCATCCTGGATGAGCTGCACTACCTGAGCCACTTGTGTGGGTTGTAGAGTCCGTCTCATGCTACCACGAGTGTTAAAGCACCACCAACATTCAAAAGTGACCAAAACATCAGCCAGAAAGCATAGGTACTGAGAAGTGTTCTGTGGTCCCCACCTGCAGAACCACTCCTTTATTGAGTGTGTCTTGCTAATCGCCAAAGATTTCCCCCTGTTGTCTTTTCCATTTGCACAACATGTGAAATTGATTGTCATTCAGTGTTGCTTCTAAGTGGACAGTTTGATTTCACAGAAGTTTGATTTACTTGGAGTTATATTGAGTTGTTTAAGTGTTCCCTTTATTTTTTTGGAGCAGTGTATAAAGCTCTGATGGGATCTGTAGATACTGAGTGACCTTTAGAAAACAGGCTGCTGGGGAATGAAGTGACATGAACCAGCCTCACTCTTTAATTTATTCTTCTCTCCAGGACTCCCACCATGGCAGGCGGCTTATTCTCCATTGACAGAGATTATTTTCAGGAGATCGGCACGTATGACGCAGGCATGGACATCTGGGGTGGAGAAAACCTGGAAATCTCTTTCAGAGTGAGCAAACACAGTCAACCAGCATGACTCTGTTCTTCAGTGCTCTGGCATGATTTCAGGATTGTCAGCTAGGGTTAATAGTCACGCACACACACTCATCTCAGACCCATTTAGAACACAAACGGCAGCAGTCACCCATCTTTCAACAGAGTCCAACATTTACACATTCAGTAGACTTTACACTTTACAGCTTTTTACAAACTTCTTCCTCACAGATCTGGCAGTGTGGTGGGACTCTGGAGATCGTCACATGCTCTCACGTGGGCCACGTGTTCAGAAAGGCAACGCCTTACACGTTTCCTGGAGGAACGGGACAGATCATCAACAAAAATAACCGCCGCCTGGCAGAGGTCTGGATGGATGAGTTCAAGAACTTCTTCTACATCATCTCTCCTGGTGAGTCAGGCTGTGTGTGTGTGTGTGTGTGTGTGTGTGTGTGTGTGTCGGTGTTCGTTAAGATATGCATGTAGGTAGTCGTGTGTGGAGGTTAATCTCTGGCAGGTGTGATCAATCCATTAACCTGGTGACAGTGTGATACTGCAGTGGTAGGTGAGCAGCGCAGGATGTGTGGCAAGTAATTTCATGCTACAGAGGATCTATTTACCTGAACACACACTCACACACACGCGCGTTTTACTATCTTTAGGAGGACTTTTCGGTTACTTCCATTGACTTCCATTCATTTTTCTTGATTTCTAGGGCCTGACCCTTAACCCTAAACCCTTTAATTTTTTGGTTTTCAGAAGATTTCAAACCACAGGTATGTTCGCAGCACTAGTTGGTATTCTCCATCCCAACCTTTTACAACAGTGGTGTTTAGGCGCAGCTGACAGAAGATACATATTGGAAGGTAAATGTTGTCAATAATGCGGTGATTAGGACCCCCAGCTGATTCCTGGGGTTACATTAATAATTAAATCCTTAATAGAAGACTTAATTACCCAGATAATAACTTCAAAATATTCAAGCTAGAGTGGCACTAGAGATTACTGTGCAAGGTTCCCAGCTACAGATAATCCAGTTGTGTAACAACTGTGAAGCTGTTGAATGTTTCCACATTAAATAATCATATGCCTCTTTAGTTCATTCAAATTATTTACAAATGCATTTTATTTTATAGAAAGTTACAAATATATCTAAATTCACAGAATTATTTTAGAAGCAGAACAGAAATCACTATTAGCCAGTAAAAGCACGATCAGTGCATCTCTAATTATTGCCATTTGAGTCGTTCTTGTGTCCTCCAAGCTACACCAAATCAGCAGCGTTGCTGATTTGATTCAATAAAGTCAAACCGTAAAATGTGAATGAAATCATTGCGGCACAACAAATACATACATACAAAATAGAGAAAAGCCAGAAAGTCTTTTATAATTATATCGTATCATTGCATAATAAAATTGACCTTAAAGAATTTAACAGTCCTCAGTTTTTATACTGTGAACACCATATTGTCTAAAGCGCATAAAAACAAAACGTGCAGTAAAACTAAAAAGTACTCATCAAATACCTGCACTAATTACATTAAGTAGTGCAACCTGAACAGCACACAAAAACAATTCCAGTCATCAATCCTACTTTAAAACATAAATGCAGTGTTTACTGATGCTGCGTTGATGGTGGGACCAACAGGGGGGGAATGATTTAAACTCTCCCAACCATTTGCATCCATCACTAATTTATTTATTATTATCACAGGATGATTAATGGTTAATCACTCACTACCCACCCCAACTACTGAGGCTATTAGATTTTTTTAAATTAGTGTCTCAAGGAGATGTCTTCACTGTTTTACACTCCTGGTCAAACGTTTTAGAACGTCTTTCTCATTTAATGGTTTTCTTTATGCTCATGACTACATTTTACGTAGATTCTCACTGAAAACATCAAAACTGTAAACGAACACGTATGGATTTATGTAGCAAACAAAAAATGTGAAATAACTAAAAATATGTTTTATATTTTAGATTCCTTAAAGTAGCCGTCATTTGCTGTGATGACTGAAATATTAACCTTTTGGCCGTCTCTCAATGAGCATCTGGGAAGTGCTTTCAAGACTCCTGGAAAACCATTCCAGGTGACCACCTGATGGAGAGAATGCCAAGAGAGCAATGCAGTAATCAAAGCAAAGGGTGGCTATTTTGTAATAATTTCAAATGTAAAAATGTTTATATAGTAAGCAAAAAGTGTGACATAATTCCATGTGTGTTTATTCACAGTTTTGAAGCCTTTGGTGAGAATCTACAATGTGAATAGTTGTGAAAATAAAGAGACAAAATCCTGGTTCATGCAAAGCAACAACTTTACGTTACTGCAGTTGGTCCAAACATTAAAACCAATTCAGCAACATGGCAGCCCTCCAGCTTTTAGCACTGAACTGCTGCTGCTATGTAAAGCCATCCGTGGAAAGCCTGTCTCATCGTTAAAATAACATGGTTAGTGACACGTGTGTTTGGTTGTGTCCTGGCATGTTTGTTAAATGCACTCAAGTTCAAAACTGACCAAACACACACACTTGCAAACAGTTACAAAAACATTTCCTCTTCCTGATTGGCACGGTGGCTGGGAAACAAGCCGTGGTTGGATTTCCAACGTCAGCTGGCATGGAATGCTGCCGGGAACCACAGGAAACTTCTTGCGGTCAGGAAACAGTTTTACAGTCAGTGGTGAAAAGTCTCGTTGGACTGTTAATATTTCATTGGTGGTTATTAATGTATCAGTATTTTAACAAGCAAGGCGGGAGGGAATTGTAGAAGAGATGAGCTGAGGCTGAGACAGCCATGGTATCCCGAGGGATAGACGGGAGTTCTGAGAGTTTGGGCTCGTCCAGTTGGTTCAGACTGAACAGGGAGCAGCCTGACGGCATTATTAGGCTGCTGGAGAGCTGCAACGAGACTCACAGAGAGGAACTGAGCCAATTACTCCAGTGGAATAGCAATCTTGCTGGGTCATCCTGACATTTGGGTATCACTTCTAAACTGCTTGCACTCACCTTATTTGAAAACAGACGTTCATAAAAAGATTAGTGCTCAGAAAACTTAATGAAGAACGATTTTCTCTATAATTATGGGGCAGAAAAATGCATCTCCTCTTTTAAACTCTCTGCAAATAAACCTGTTTAAAAGTGTATATTTTTTCCCATTCATTACTTGTCTTTTCTTGGACAAACATGGCAGGTCTGTCAGACTAATACAAGCTGTCATGAAAACATGACATATTGAAGAAAGAAAACTCTGACCTCATAGATTACACCTCACTGGAGGTTCTGTCAAGTTTCTTGTGTGCTCCAAGACTCCTGTCACTGTCATATGTCCAAATGAAGTCATGAAAAACAGACAATTTACAAACCAGGTCTCTGAATGTTGTTACTTTCAAGAGTGGAAGCAAGAATAATGCCTAACAGGACATTAGAATAACACATAAAAGGTGTGGATGATAAATGTTTCTCATCTTTTTCTGTACTTTATATAAATGAGCAAACAGACGGGTCTTCTGCTGAATGCCTACTGCTGGTTCAGATATAGTGCCTTGTACCCTTACTCACATTTTGTCACATTATAACCACAAAAGTGTGTATTTTATTGGGTTTTGATGTGACGGACCAACACACCATAGCATAACTGTGAAAGGAAAGAAATGGGCTACATACTGACTTAATAAATGTTATCAGAGTAAAATCTCAAAAGTCCAGCATGCATTTTTATTTGGCCCACAGATTTAATGCTTCGTAAAACCAACTTCTGCTGCCATTAAAGCTGCAAGTCTTTTCTGAATGTTTCTACCAGCTTTGCACACCTGGAGACGTACGTTTTTTCTTGCCCGTTCTTCATGCCTAATAGCTCAAGCTCAGAAGGTCTTGCCACATATTCTCAACTTTTATTCTGGATTTAGGTCTTTACTCTGACTGTGCCATTCAACAACACATTAGTGTGATTTGATATAAACCATTCTTTCGTGGCTGTAGGTGTATATTTTTGGGTCATTGCCCAGCTGAAAGGTGAACATGCGCTGTGTTACTTAGCAAATTTCATGTACATTTCATGCCAAAAAGTTAGTTTTGGTCTCATCTGATCTGAGAACCTTCTTCCACACGTCTGCCGTGTCCCCTACATGACTTGTTGCAATCTGCTGATAGGACTTCTTATATCTTTCTTTCATCAATTAGCTTTTCTTCTAGCTGCTCTTCAATGAAGACCACATTTGGTCTCCGGAGACAGAGTGAGCATTACTCTTCCTGTTTTCAGAAGCTGGATCGAACCGTTTCTTTGTGAGATGTTCAAATCTTTGGAATGATGTTTCATATCCTAACCCTGCTGTGAACATTGTTACAAATTTCTCCATGACCATGGTGTGTGCCTTGGTCCTCATGACGCCCTTATCTAGTCCACCTGGTGGGAACGTATTTTATTCAGGGGTGTCAGAGTAAATGGGACTGAATAGATATGCAAGTTACATTTTTCAGATATTTGTTGGAGACAAAAATGAAAATCATCTTAAACTTTGTGTTTGTTTCCCACATAAACGTACAATCACATTTATTGAAGTTTGTGGTTGAAACATCACAGAATGTGATAGTTACTCATGCACATCACTGTTTAAAGTCACAGAAAGTAAAACACTGTTTTATTTTAAAGTTATTAGGAACACATCATTTTGTTTTGACTCAGCTGGATTTTACTCGACTGTCACACATTTTTAATGAAGTTTACATGTTATAAAACCTTACAGCGATCGTGGCAGCTTCGAGGCATTTTTCCACATTAATGTCTGTGTTTGTGTGTCTCCAGGTGTGACCAAGGTGGACTATGGTGACATCTCATCTCGCTCCGCTCTGAGACAAAAGCTCCAGTGTAAACCCTTCAGCTGGTATTTGGAGAACGTCTACCCCGACTCCCAGATCCCCAGGCACTATTACTCCCTGGGAGAGGTACTCTCACCAACACATGCATATCTACACCACGGTCTACTGTGATCTTTACTCTGATCTGTGTGGGTTTGCCTCAGATCCGTAACGTGGAGACCAACCAGTGCTTGGACAACATGGCCCGCAAGGAAAATGAGAAGGTTGGCATTTTCAACTGCCACGGCATGGGAGGCAATCAGGTAAGAAGGCAATTCCTGCTGTTCTTAAAATAAATCTGTAAATGGTGTATAAACTCATTTAACAGCATAATTGAAACAATTTTTATTCTTTAAAGAGGTCAGATGCTTTTGGGCAAGATCAACGGTCAGTTTTTCAGAGGGCTTTATAGTTACGGCAGAAGGCAAACGTTTTTATTCAAAACGAACAATGGGCAGAAAGATTGATGAAAACTGAGACAATAAAACTAACAATTATTACATTATTACTAAAATATGTGTTGATGATAACGTTTCCCTTTAAGAGATTCAACTTACACATATCTAACTATATATAGCTGTTTTTTATTTAACCTTTTCCCCCCAAATCTGCATTCAGTGGAAGACGTTTGACCTGACTTCAAAGTGTCCGGATTGATGTACAGCTCTTCACATAAGCACTGAGAGAGCAGTCTGTGCACCATTTCAACAGCATATTAGTTTTATTAGTTAAAATCATGTAGACAACCCAAGGCTAGCATGGGGTTCAACGTAAAATACATACCAGGTATGAAAAATACTTTTACTTGCCTGGGTTGTTATAGATCATACGGTGCTTTGCAGGATGTTCTTACCCTTTTACTTTTTAAAGGTTTTACCATGGTACAAAAACAAACGTCTCTGTGTTTTATTGGCACGTTGTGCGATAGACCAGCGCAGGGTTGTGCATTACTGTAAAGAGGAAAGGAAAGAATACATGGTTTTCACTTTTAAAAAAAGATAAAAATGTAAAAGGTATGGTACATTTATTTATGTAGCTGTTCTGTAAAGGCTTTAGAGGGTTGTGAGCAACGAGCATCATTCAGACTAAGGAACACAGCAGATAAATCAGTCCATGCTCTGAACATTTCAGTGAACAAATGACACAACTGCAGACACACAGAGACATGGCCATCCACCAAGAAGAGCATTAATCATAGAAGCAGCCAACTGGCCCATGGTAACTCTGGAGGAGCTGGAGAGATCCCAGGTCAGGTGGGAGAACCTGTTGACCGGACAGCTTCTAGTTTTTCACTCCAGAAATCTGGGCTTTATGGACGAATAGCAAGAAGAAAGAAATTACAGAAGAGAATTAACTAGAGGTCCAGTTTAAAGTTTGAAACCACGTAGTGTCATTTCGCATCCACTGTATGACAATGAAATTTGTGTTAGTCTATCACATAAAATCCCAATAAAGAAAGTGGATGTTTATGGTTGTTAACGGGACACAATGTGAACAGGTCGAACAGGTGTGAAGCCCTTTGCAAGGTACTATGTCTGCCTGAAGGTACCACACCAGCATGTTTTATCAAATAGTCATTTGAATGTGCAAAAATTCTGCAAAGTTGCAAAATGTTCTCCCACAGCTTGAAATAACACATGTTCAAGTTTCTGTTGTTTAACTAATAGCATCAGTATGACAGACTTCTGCATAATCCTTGTGCAGAAGCTACTTTAGGACATTCTAAACTGGGAGTCTTTGGGATACACACTAAGATAGAGACTGGTGTGTGTTTGTGTGACCTGCAGGTTTTCTCCTACACGGCCAACAAAGAGATCCGGACAGATGACTTGTGTTTAGATGTCTCCAAGCTAAATGGACCTGTCATGATGCTGAAGTGCCATCACCTTAAAGGCAACCAGCTGTGGGAATACGATCCTGTGGTGAGTGGGATAGATTTCTGACAAACTGCTCAACTCTACTTGGAATTTTGATGCTGTGCAATATTGGGATGAAGATTTATGCACCTAGTGTTAAGGATGTAAACAAGTTATTCCATAGCTGGATTTACATCACCCCTCACACGTGTTCCCAAACACGCTCCCACCCCACACCCCCTTGTCTGTGCAGAAGCTGACTCTGGTCCACGTCAACAGTAACCAGTGCCTGGACAAGGCCAGCGAGGAGGACAGCCAGGTGCCCAGTGTCAGAGACTGCACACACTCACGTTCCCAACAGTGGCTGCTGCGCAATGTCACACTACCCGAGGTCTTCTGACCACACTCCGCACACTCCCTAACGTACACTCCCACACACACAAACACACACACACACACACACACAGCGGCCCAAAGCGAGCAGTCAGGCTAACGGGCATGTTTTATTCAATTTGGGCACGAGGACAGAGACTTCCCTGGAGGGGATTCAGGAGGACGGATGGGACGGTACTACCTCTGCTAGAGATCAGAGGAAGGAGAGTCTTCAAGCTTCCTCAGAGCGAACAGAGAGGACTGTAGAGACTCCCTCTAAGAGACCATATATGTTGTTTTACATTTGTTTTGTTCTTATTTTTTAAGAAGAGATTTTAAGAGTGACTGGCTCCTGTGGGTAAATACAGGACCGTGTAGTCGAGGTTCTGTGCACAGCTTCCCCTCAGCTCATCACTTAACGTTTACTGACTGCCTCCGATCAGCGTGTGTGCACTTATCTGTGTGTTTGAACTGAGATGAATGTATGCTTTTAGAAGGGGCCTGAATATTTTTGGGTTGTTTTTCCTCAAGTTCTTGTTTTTTTTTATTTAATTTTATAACTGATATTGAACACAATGTTTTATGAAGAAGAATGCATGTTTGACTGCGTGTGTGAGAGATTCCATCTTGTGTGTGTGTGTGTGTGTTGACGTGTCAGAGCCCCTCCTTGCGGTGTTGCAGCAGTGTATGTCCCCCTCTGGTGTTACGTCTCTGTATTTCATCTTACAGACTGCAGCCTCCACGCTGAGGAATTTAAAGGGGAGGGCACATAATATGAACCGAAAAATAAGAAAACTCAGCTCGACGTCTGCCAACAGCAGAGATGTAGAGATAGAGAAATATGTTTGTGATATCTTCAGATTTCTGTGTGCAGTTTTTACATGTCTGTTTCTACTGTTTCAGTAACCTTTTAGTTTGTCTGTTTTCTTTAAAGAACATACAGCTCGCGAAAACATTTACAGGCTGCCTGCATATTAAGCTGATACTTACTGCCTACTGTGGGGTTTAACCATTAGAAACTCTCCTGTACAAACACTCTAAAGCCACACACACTCTGTAAAAGGCAGTTCATACAGATGCATCTCAGTAAATAAGAATATCATAAAAAAATATTTCAGTAACTCAATTTAAAAAAATGAAACTCGGAGTATGTAGACTTCTCCCACATGTTGATTAATTCAAATTTTCTTTTGATGCTTCAGGCTTACAATGTATAAAACCCTCAAAAAAGGATATTTATTACAGAAACATCAGGTTATTGGAAGCATGTTCATGTACTGTGTGGTATATGTACTCAGTACTCAGTCGCATTCCTTTTACATCAACGCTGCGTGGCATGGGGGCAGTCAGCCTGTGGCTCTGCTGAGGTGCTTACGAAGAATAGGCTGTTTAACCAGCAGCTCTCATCTGATCTCCTTGGTTACCTTGCTGATAAATAAAATAAGCATCTTCATGAAGTTTATCTGCAAAAGGCAGGAAGGCGGGGCTCTAAAGGTTCCTAATAAATGGCCGTGCTGACTTTAGAAAGATGACTGTGGTTTCACAGATCATCACTGAGTGTGCAAACTTACGCTGGACTTCAAGCAACTTGGACTGTGTGTTCCTTCACTCTTCCTCCAGAACTTGAGACCTTGTTTTACAAATGAAATGCAAAATTGCATCTGAGAAGAGGACTTCGGACCACTGAGCAACGTTTTGTTTGACTCCTTAGCACAGCTAAGATACTTCTGGGGTCTCTGGTTCAGGAGGGCCTTAACCCAAGCAGCTGTCATAAAATCCCAAGCTGTAGTCAGACCATTTGGGTTTAATGATGCATTTGAACCATTATTTTTCCAGGTTGTAATGGGTATGACAACATAAAATTTCAGTGACATTGGAAAACAAGAATATATCTGTGAGTGGTGGTTGTTGATGGTTTAACTCTAGCTGCAGTCCACACCTGGTGAGTCTCCACCTGATTTTTTTGAATGGGCCTTTCTTCATAATCCTCTTGACCACGGACATCCCTTTGTTTCTAAAACATTTTTCCTTCCACTAAGCTTTCCTATGCTTGGATCCAGAACTGGATAATGACGTTTTGTGACTTGTCCTCCATATGGAGGGATGTCCATGACTCCCCACTGGACAACAATCCAGTCAACAGTCTTTCCTATAATGTTGGAGAAAATATTTCTGCATTAAAAGCACTTTTTTAATTGGTCTTAAGTAATATTATACTTTTCTGGGAAACTGAATGTTGGGGTTTTATTAGGTATGCACCATAATCATCAAAATAAAAAGTAACACCAACTGTCTGTGATGAATGCATAGAGTTGAGTTACTGAAATAAATTAACTTTTTATTGTCTATCCTATTTGTTGAGATGCAAATTTAATCCCCTATCGACCTCTTTTAGGAAATACACTCCAAGGGCTTCTTTCCTGCAGTGGAGTGTGTGGATGCATCTGTGCAGGTGTGAATGTGCTTTTCTTCAGTACTTATCCCAGTTTTTCATCCATGATTACTTGGTCAAACTTGATTTATTTTTTTATGGCAAACAGAACATATTGCTGACTAAAGATCAGCATACCCCTGCTTTCATATCAGCGCACATATCAGCAGCAGTACAGCTGCTGTTAGGATACATAAGCAGTGTTTATTTGGTGTTTTAGGTAAATTAGACGGTAAGAGAATAACTGTGGAGAGTTAGAGGGAGCAGACCATATCTTAACTCATAATCACTTTATTTTTTTTTGCAAATTTCTGCATTCATATTTCAGTTTCAGACAACAGAACTGTGTCATTATCATTTCAACCTTCATGATACTGTGTTTTTGTTTTGTTGTCACTCCTGCTGCTGCAAGTCGGAGCATGAGTCATTTTGTAAAGGTTTAAAACATTTCAGCTTCCTCCAGTGGAGGAAGGGTTTACACGCCATGCAGACTTTCCTTTGGACGACACAGAGAGAGGAGGCCATCGACAGGACTTTCATATCCGAAGGAGAGACTGTGGCGGTGAAGATGTTTTTGATAGTGAGACCGAGGGAATGTCTCATTTGTTCCCATGTTGGGGGCCGTGGAGAGGGCGAGGTTAAAAGGAACTGACATGTCCAGGCTTCCACACTGAGCTGATCCAAATGTAGAAAATAAAGGTGAAAAGGTTTACAGAAGGACTCGAGAAGCGTGTTGATTTTTCTGCACAAACACTCTTCAAACAGTACAACAGTTCTCTGACAAGCATCAAGTCTTTTCTCTGTTATGCCAAAATCTACAGCTCCAGTCAGAAATGTGTATAAATACACTACCGGTCAAAAGTTTTAGAACGCATTTCTCATTTGTTGGATTCCTTTATGTTTATGACTATTTTTGTAGCAAGCAAAAAAATTGTAATGGAACTTTAAATGTGTTTGTATTTTAGATTCCTTAAAGTAGCCACCATTAGCTGTGATGAGTGAAATATTAACCTTTGGCCGTCTCTCAATTAGCGTCTGGGAAGTTCTTTCAAGACTCTGATTCAAGAAAACCATTTCAGGTGACCACCTCATGAAGCTCACAGAGAGAACGCCGACAGATAAAAGCAGTAATCGGAGCAAAGGGTGGCTACTTGTAAGAATCTAAAATATAGAAATGTTTAGTTATTTCACACTTTTTGTTTACTACGTAATTTCATGTGCGTTCATTCATAGGTTTGTTTTCTATGGTGAGTATCTTCAATGTAAATGAAGAGACCCGTAAAGTGAAAAAGCGTATCTGAAACTTTTTACCAGTAGTGTAGGTATCAAAGGCATGAATGTCGAATGAACATTGAGATTTAATGATGCATTTGAACCATTATTTTTCCAGGTTTTAATGGTTATAAAACTTCTGTGATTTTGGAAAACAAGCATTGAGGAGCGCTGTGTGGCTTAGTAGGTGGATCGAGCCCTTGTCCATGTTTCTGTCCCACCTGCAGGTCCCCCCTCAAGCTGTTCACTGTATCTCTTCTCAACAATTGGGTTGAACTTCCTGGGATTTTCTAGAATCTACACAGGGTCGATGATATACGTTTAAGCTCAAATATATACATTTAACCCCATTTACATTTGAATAAATGGCTTGCTGAAAAATTGCCCTGCAGCCACACCTTATTTCTGGCTGGATATAGGACTCTTCTTCTGGTTCAGGATTGCTAAAGCTTTTCTTAAACTGGTTGGTTTCCTGGCACGGACACATTTAGGCATATTCAACATATTTACAACAGGGTTCAGGTTGGTGCCATTCATGAAGCTTAATGTCGGCCTGTTTGATCCATTCCCAAAGCTTTGATGTCTTTTGGATCATTTTTCCAATTGTTTCTGAGTTTCAGTTATGTAGCTCAGGGGTCTCCTACTCCAGTCCTCAAGAGCCAATGTGTCCTGCATCCTTGTTCCAATAAACTGGCAGCAAAACAAACCCTGGGCATGATGCTACCACTACCATGCTTGACAATTGCTACAGGGTTCTTCGGTTTGAAAGTCTAAGTTATAGCTCAAGCTTCGGGTCTTCTGACAATAAATCCTTTCTTCCATGTGGGTAGATACAAATTTCAGTCAATTTTAAAGGGTTGGGTTTTGGAGGGGTTTCTTCTTTCTGGGTCAGCAACTTCTAGGTATGTATAATGTTGACACTGTGTGGATTACTGAAAATCACAATTACCTTTTTGTTTTTAATAAAGTATTTTAGGAAGCATTTAAGCCGTTTCTTGTCTAACTATTCCACCCCAGGAAAGGACCGTTCAAATTAGTCATCAAAAAGGACAAAATTATGACATCCCTGACCATGATGGATGTACGTAAACTTCTGCCCTGAACTGAGAACTTAATCTTATCCCTCATCTCTCCTCTCAGATCTGGGATTTTATTTGGAAGACGTTTTGAAGCTACACAAAGATGCTTCTAAATGTAATCTGGCAAATTCAGGATACTCTTGAAAGCCATTGGGTTGTTTATAAAAAATATAACCAATATTTTATAAATGGTGTTCATTTCTTGTAGTCTATGCATTAATTCTGTGTTTTGTAAGTTACGAAAGAAGATGCTATTTCTTCATTCTAAAACCTCAAAATGATTAAAATATGGACCCTCTTCTGATCCCTCAGATTGTGAAGCACAAAGTTCATGGCCTGTATTCTGTGGAGGTTTTTGATACGGGCCCTATGGGCAGTTTCCCAGGGCGGTAATAAGAGCGAGGCGCACGTGCACCAGATAAAAGCAGAAATATAATTTATCTGTGCGTTGTGGCCTAGTTGGAAGCATGCCGAGGGTGTGATTTATGCAAGAACTGCCACTGCCCTTGTTCTACATGGATCTATGGAGGGACACTTGCATTGTATAAGATGACAACTACTGAATATTTCCCCTCAGTTGCTGCAAAAACGGCTTTAAAGTCAGATTAACATTATTTGTCTAAGGATATAAACGATGAGGTTTTTTTTTTTAATTTATTAAACTGCAACCTAGATCTGAAACTCTTCTTTCATAATATCCTCCAATACTTAGTTTATGTTAGCATATTATTTTGGAAATATTAACATCAGGCTTTTTCTTTGATCAGACTTGAATCAGCTCCTCTCAAAGCCTTTAGTTGGCTTGTAACTGAAAGAGTACTGTAATATAACCTGAGAATCCCACGGTCACAATGTGTGAAACGTGGCCGTCGCTGTAAATCTTTCTTGCACATTGAAAACATAAATCTCTCTCATCTCTGCCACAGTGAGAAATGTGCGCCTTCATGAGAAATGAGGCTGTGTTGAAGCCTGATAGGTCTGGTGGGACTGTTCCCCGGCCTATTAATAAACATGAAGGTCCAGTGTGATGGGGAGAGAGAGAGAGAGCCGGGCCCCAGACTGACTGATGCAGGGCAGATTATTCAAACCTCTGCTCTCCATCTGATGAATTATTCATCTGTGAGGATTTGGGTCCAACGAGAGCCATCAGGAAGACATATTAGACAACAGCTTTTAGTGCACACTTGCAAAATGTGTTGATGCTTTTTATTTTCAGACAGCATCTGGTCACCTGGTGGATGCATTCATGACACGTTTATACTGAAACAGCCCAGCTCCATGAAGTGAGAGCAAAATGGAAGCATCAGGGTCTATTTGCAAATGAAACTAATGACTCTGCTGTTGTAGAGATTGAGATCTTTACCGGCTCAGAAAGACTCTGCTCTGGTTTTGTACCACAGACTTCAGCAGAAATATGTGAAGCCTTTGATCTGAAGAAATGTATCAAAACTGAATCAAGCCACAGTCTAGAGGGAAAACTTTAAGAAAAGACAGAGTACTGAAGCTTGATCAGAGCAGCAGAGTGAGTGAGTTTACTTAGATTCCTGTCTTAAATTTAGTTGATATAGTTTGTCTGAAATAAGCTGTTTGATCAGTTTAGATGCTTCTAGTCTATTCCTCATTTGTTCATCTGTATAGAAAAACCTGTTGAGTATTTCAACACTTTTCTGCTAATTATTATTTTTAATACCAATACATTAGGGGAAGGAGACAGGATAATAGATCATGAAGGCCTAGAACACGTTAACGATCTGCCAAAGCAGATTATTGTATCATCAATAGAGCACATTGATAGACTTATCACTTTTATTTTTCTCCCATTTCTTTATCTTCATAAGCTATTATTTAGCAAGAGTGACTTTAATTGAGTGTTGATCAGAGAGGCTTTCAAGTCTTATGCTTTACTCATATCACAAAAACTCATTAAAATCTGTTCAAAAATGTTCATTGGCCTGAATGCTCTGTAAATGGAGCCATGTTTTTACATATTGTGAAATTATAAATAAATTGTAACTTAACAAAGAATACATGTTTTTTGCCCACCTCTATAATAATGTAGAAACAACATAGAAGATATTAGATGGTGAAGGTTGGGATGAAACAGGACACTCAGAAGAACAAAAATTAGTTTGAAGTTTCTTTAAACAAAGAAAGAAAGTAAAATAAAATTTGACCTTTTAAACCTTTTTTTCTTATTTGCCTACAATGGCTCTGAAAAGTGTACATATCCTTTTAAAAATTACAGATTTTTGTGATTAGATCCTAACTACACCCCTAAATGACAACTTGTTCAATTTCATTATTCCTTTGGTAGGATTCTTACAGCATCCCACATCTTGACTTGACTAAAGGTCCTCCAGATCCATCAGACTGTGAGGATGTCTCTCACCCACAGCCCTTTGAAGGTGAGCCCACACATTATTGTCAGATTTAGTCCTGGACTTTAGCTCGGCTCATCCAAAACCTCTGTTGGTTTGACATATTGGACTCACTTTGATGCTGAAAAATTTAAATCCTTCTGCTTCAGCTCTACACCTGAAGGTTTGGGGTCAAAACTGACTGGTATGTGGAATAGCTGACAAAAGGTCTAGTTCCATCCATCTGAATAAACATAACCCCAGAGCATGATGCTGGCCTGCCACCACCATTGAGTTGGGGGCAAAAGTTCCAGTTTGGTTTCGTCGGACCATAACTTATTCTTCCACAATGTTTTAGGGGTCTGGATGTTTTCTTCAACTGTACTCCAAAGTCCAGAACTATAGAGAATACAGGAGACTGTTGAACATGTAAAACACAACAGTAGGAGCAGATGTTCCTGCAGCTCCTTCAATGTTATTGTCAGCCTCTCTGACCAGTTTCTGTCTTGTCTGTTCGTCGGTTATGGAGAAACATAAAGGATAAAACTGCTATAGTCTGTAAGAATAGATGAGTCATGATTATTTATGTTGCTACAGTGTGTGCCATCTTTATTGGCAACTCTGTTAAATATTTGTGTAATGTCTTAAATGTCTTTTTTTCTATTAAAGCTAATTTATTGAAACAAAATAATCAGGACAACAATTATTGGCACCCCTTTGCTCTTAATACATTACAACCCCCTTTTGTCATTAGGGTAGCAATTGTTCATCTGTAACATTTGACGACCTTGGAGCGTAAAGAGAGAGGGATCCTTGACCATTTCCCTTTACACAGTCCTGGGTCATCTCACCACCCAACAGGTTTTCTACAGGATTTGGGTCTGGTGAACGACCTTGGAAGGCTGATTTTGTGCCCAGTAAACCATTTCTGTGTTGACAGGGACATGTTTGGACTATTTTACTTCAGTTTACTGGTTGAGTCCACGGGTTGTTTATTTAAAATATCCTGACCTCGGCCTTGTCAGAAGATATGGCCCACAGCAACACAGATCCTCCACCATGCCTGATAGTGTTAAAGGGGCTATTCTGCATATTTATCCTTTGTTTTACATCAAAACCCCTTGAACTGCTGCACACAGGCCTGGTTAAAGACCCAGAAGAGGCTAACAAACTCCACATGACTATGATGGTTGGATGTAAAAGACTTTATCCTTTCATGCCTTCCAAACAACTGATTGCAATGTAGATGGTCTAGTCGTTGCTATGGAAACTTCTGACCCTAGGTGGGTTCTTATGCAGGGATATAGAGAAATGGGCCTCTATGCTACATTATATCTGTACACCAGGAAAACAGGAAGCCGTTATTATGAATTAAAAGTTCCTAGACCATCAAAAATCTTTTGTATTTTATTTAACATGTTCAAGATTACATTTATTTCTTAACATTGAAAATATTTTCCCTCTAAATAAATGTCCTTAAAAATTGTATTTTTTAAACATTTTTCAGTGTGTTTGTGAATATGAAAAATGATTTTAAAGGCTTTTTACACCTCTTTGGCAGGGGGGCTAATAAGTGTGGAGGGATCTGTAATTAAAACTCTTTACAGGCTCGGAGTGTTTTATGACAGAAAGCTGTTAGTTTCACTTTAAAAAGTTACATCACCAGCTTCTACACCCCACAACATCGACCGCCATCCACAGAGAGCTTCAGCTGAGGTGAAGACATGCTACAATTTTCTGTCCCATTTCCTCTTTCCTTTAATGATTTAAGCCTCTTACTGAGGCCGGATTTGACCCTGTGGTTTCCTTCAGGACTTCCTGCAAGTTTAAAGATCAGGATGTTTAGTGAAATAATTTTCACTTCACTTTAAACATTTACAATAAATCTAATAACTTTTACAAGGGCAGGAACAGCAGTGCATGAATCAGTCAGCTATTTTTGTGGATAGATGCCAGACTTCTGCAGCATCCTCTGTTGGAGCATTTCACAGCTTTGATATTTATTCTGTCCATCTGTCTCGAGCTGCACTGACACATCGGCAATCTGTGAAGCCTTTACAGAACAGATGACACGGTCTGACTCAGCTCTCACAAACACAGAGGAAGTTTTGGCTCTGTTTGTCTTCAAAAATAAGTTTGGTTGTTTACATGCTTTGCTGCGTGTGATTACCTCTTTCTAAATGTGTTAGAAGACAAAATTGTGCTCTGTGATGACAACTTCCCACTGTACTATTTTTCACATAGAATAAGACACCTTTTACACCTGAGAACCTACCAGGAAATGGCCGTCCACCTAAAAGTCTAAGGTGAAGACTAATTACAGAAGCAGCCTGTTGCAATTTTTCAAAATCATGTAGAAGACACAGCAAACATGTGAGAAAAGGTGCTCTGGTCAGATTAAAAATGTAACTTTTTGGCAGAATTCTGAATAATGTGTGTGGTGGAAAAAATCTTCCTAAACAAACCATTCACACAGTGTAGCATGGTGGTGGCAGAATCATGCTGCGGGGATACGTTTCTACAGCAAGGACAAGCAGGTGGGAGTTGATGGAAAAGCCAGAGCTACAATATCCAATTAGACAATGTTTTAAAGACCAAAGAGACATGAAAAGGTTTCCTTCTTGAAACAAATGAGACACTGCAAAGCAGCAGTGGTTTATATTCAGTTTATTCACTGCATATTTGTCAATAAAAAACACAGCAAGAAAAAATACAGTGTCCGGGTTAAACTCTGTCGTCATTGGTTTCGCTCCAACATCTCCCCACCCTCAGATAGCTAACACAGTAGGTGAATGATCAGTGTTTAACATCACAGTACAAACTGAACACATCTGTCCTGCCTGCTCATTAAAGCTTCACATGGCCTAAAACAACTTTGTTATTTAAAAAAGTGCTTATATTCATAGTAAAGTGCCTGAAATGCAAAACGTGACAAAGTTGTTAAAACCTAACAGCGGTAATGTGTGTGGAGATTAGGGTGCGATGAAGGTGGGTTTCCGTCAGAGTGGTCATGCATGTGCTGGAAACATTGAGCTTCAGATAAATAAATAAAATATGTAGACCTACTTTCCTGTGATGTATAGAGTGTGAAAATAGGACATGTAATCACTTAAGCAGTCATCGACAGTCTGAACCAGAGACTTTTACCTTTGAATCAACCGTAAAGATTAAAAGAAATTCAGCGGTGCTGACTGATCCTGGACCGCCAGCCTTTTATAGCTCTGGTATCAAGTAGGAAGAAAAAAAACATAAAAGCTCATCTTCTGGGTCCTGGTTGGACCTCTGTTAAAGGGAGGTAGGGAGTACAAACGCTGCTCAACCACAAACAGGTTAGCAGCTTCGAAGAAGTCAGGGAGTGCAGACATCTGGGGCTTTGTAGACAAAATAGATCATCTAACAAGTAACCACCAGAGGATTTCAGGCTTTTTTTTTCAATATCACAAAATAAATTAGGCACTGAGTTCAGAAAGATGATGGATTAGCATCAAGCTCTCTGTCGTACAATATCAGAAACCCAGTGTGCTTGCGTCGGTCCAGGTTTGGGATCAGTTTGCTTATCGAGAAACGGCTCGCTCTGGGAAGCGGACAGCACCAGGAATCACTGCGTCTCCTTCTCTTCTTGGTCCGGGTCGAGCCTGCGGAGCCTGCCAGCTTTCAGAGGAGCTCTGAGGCAGGAAGCGATTCCCTGAAGCCATATGATATTCTGCAGGGGTACCCCCTCTTACTTGGACTCAGTGGTCTTCTTCAGCACAGAGGGAGTGGACTCTGCTAAGGCCCTACCAGTAAAACACAAGAGGACAGTGAATGAAGCACTGGTTAAACTGGAATGGTTTCGTGATTTAATCAGCTGTAAAAGTGTGTGTACCTCATTGGGTGTGTGGGCCAATTTGGCTGAACTGGTGTGGGCAGCGCAGAGCTGGGACTCATCAGCATGGCGCTGTAGATGTTTGCTGCCACCACCAGGATGCAGAGGAGGATGGGCCCAATGATCGCCCCCTCTAGGCCAAGATAGTACGCACCACCTGCAACCGCCAGACCTGTGAGGTACGGATGTCCCCCCCTGAGAAAAACAACCAATGGTTAGCACAACTGTATGAAGGGGAAGAATGCTAAATCATGTTTTATTTCAAATTTAAACAATGTAGAGAATCAATGTTTGTGTTTTTTTCCAATGATTTTTAATATAACACTCCAGTTACAGATGGGCTCCTGCACACTTTCTACAGATCCACCCAACAGAGCTGTGGCTGGGAGAACTCCTCCAGAGTTACCATGGACCTCTTGGCTATTTCTCTGATTAATGTTCTCTTTGTGTGGCCTGTCAGGTTTAGGTGGACGGCCTTCTTTTGGCAGGTTTGCAGTTGTGTCATATTCTTTCCGTTTTCAGATGGATTGATCACAGCTCTGTGAGATGTGCAAAGCTTGCAATATTGTTTTATTATGGGCAGAAACTTGTGCCATCAGAAACTGAATTTAAACTGCTCAGACCGAATCTGTATTCGCGTAATTTGTTTATATGCATTGGTTTGAAAATACATTTCGCTAAACTAAAACTGAATTTAATGGTTTGAAACTGAACTCATTTGCTTCGATAATGTGTTTCGTTGTATTGAAAGTCCATTTTCCGTTCTATAATTCTGTTATTTTTGTGGCAATTCACCTTTCACAGCAGGTTAGACCTTCTTTACGGCATTTTGAGCTGGAGCAGTGCAGCGTTCAGTGGTTTGGTGGATGTCAGTCACCAAGTCAAAATACCTTTTATAAGAAGTGTCATATAAACAAATTATGGACTAACTAACAATTATGCTACCTGTAGCTAATAGCTAAAGATACCAAAGTAGCATAGCGTGCTGCTGGTGTTACCTCGGTCTACGTTTTCCCACATCTACATGTTTTACATAGTGAATGACATTTTCAAAGTAAATGAATTCAGTTTTAATTTAGTGAAGTAAAGATTCAAATCAATGAATTTATTTTAAATAACGCAATTACAGATTCATTCATTTAAGGGTATTAATGAATGTCACATAACATAAAAACCCATGAAAGCTTGGGTCTGTAATGTGACAAGGTCTGGAGCCTTTACAAAAAGTCAGAGGCAGCTTCCTAAAATGTGTTCATCAAATTGAATGCATACATACCCTGATATATCAGAATAGATGGCTGTGTCCACGAAATATGTCGGGAGCAGATGGCAGATGAGCAGCAGCACGGCCTTGACACCTTCCCCCTGCGCCAGCCACAGGTCGCACACGGCCGGCACCGCCGCCCAGTAGGTTCCCAGGAACGGCACAGCACCCAGGATGGCAGCCAGAGCTTCAGGCCAGGAAAGAATGAGCAATTCAGCACCAAGGGTTTTATAACACTGCAATCTGCCCAAAACACACAGACCCACCGGAAGGAATGAAGACGATGTTGATGCCAAAGATGGTGTGGGTGAGCCAAGTGTAAAGGCCGTAGAAGCCTGCCATTTTCAGGGAGGCGTCAAACACCCCTCTTGAAAGCAAACAAATCAACAGTCGTCAGCAACCGTATTTTTTTTTTCCATGTTGCAGCCGCGACGCATGTGATTACCTGATGGCCTCCTCCACAGACTGGCCGATGATGTTGGAGGAGGGTCCGGGCTGGGAGAGGGGCGTCAGGTTGATGACCCATTTGACGGGTTTGTAGTACTCACCGCTGGAGCTCAGCAGATAGAACAGAGTGGTGAGGAAAATCACCTGCATGTCAGGGGCGAACAAAAAGCAGCACAATTAGGTTCTGACAGGAGTCACATTTTCACTATCGTCACCAAAGCAGAATTTAAAAAACTGTTAATGAGCTTAAAACTTTAAGTTCTGTTGCAAATACCTCTATCAATATTATGCCTTTTTATTTTAGATCTTTCAGAATATGACAGAAAAGGTTTGGAAAGCTGTAAGCTAACATCTTTCATCTACCCAAAGAAACAGCTTCCCTGTGCCTTTTGGAGCTAGTTTATTTAGGGATTCATACCAGACTCAGCGCAAAGTTGAGCAGCGCCGTGCCGCTGTGGAACAACACGGTAAGGAGAGTGGTGGTGGTGGAGATGAGGAGGCCGACATTCCTGCTCATCACTACCCACAGAGACTCCAGGATCTACAAAACAACAACAAGGTCAACATGCCAACATCCAGAGGGAAACTGTGTTTCCAAACAACCACGGTTAAAGTAAGACTTTTTATTTAAATTCCCTGGTATTTCATTTTGTCAGGTACTCTAAGAAGATTGCAAGGGCTTTTGGAAGAGAAACAGGCCCTCAGCATGACAGATCCTCCACTGTACCTAACAGTAGACATGAAGGGCTTTTCCACATGTTCATCCTTTGTTTCAATTTCAAGTCAAGTCAAATTCTATTTATAAAAACACATTTAAAAACATGTTACCAACGTGCTTAACAATAGAAGGCAAAGGTAAAAAAGTCAAAAAAATCAAGAAAAACAGACGGTTTAAAAACAGGAAGTGAAGAGTTGTATAGATGCGGCCATATTTGCTGGCAACGCGGTTAAAATGTGTTGGAATTCTTCAGACAGATTATTGCAGGAGCGTATCTCTGGGGAAAAAAACTAATTTTATTTGGAGAACATTTAATCAGTGGGGGAACACATTCAATTATCAGGAAATATTTGTCTTTAACAACATCACTGGTGACACAATCATTGCTGACAATACACTGCAAAACTTTCTTTTGTCACAAAGACTGCTTCTGTTCTGCCCGACAACATTTCACGTGGTTGGCGCATACAGAGAGAAGGATCTTTGACTGTTCCTCTCTTTAGCTCGCCCCGTTTTCTTTAAGATTTAGGTCTGGGAGGGTGATGACTTTGGAAAAAGCTGATTTGTGTCTATGTGAACACATCGGTGTGGATTTGGTCAGATTTTTAGCACAGGGCGATGATGCGATGCACTCCATCAAGGTTCACAGGACCATTGGTATAGAGACAGGCCCACAGCATCACAGATCCTACTCCAAGCTCAACCGAGGGCACAAGCTGCTGTTGCTTTATATTTATCCTTTCTTTCACACCAGATCCACTAGGAGTGTTTGCTGCCAAAAATGTACTCTCATGTGACCAAAGATGCCAGTTTAAATGTTCAGACAAGCCCACGTGCTTCTCTCAAGACTCCCAAACAACCAGTTGGCATGTAAATAGTGTCTAATGGTTGTCATGGAGACTCTTTGATGCACTTTTTACCATCCTCCTTACTCTGTCTTGGCAAAATAAACACGGACCTCTTGTAGGTAAAGGAAATCGGCCTCTGTTTCTCGTTATGGATTACTGATCAGACGTTTTTAGAAATTCTAATTAGCTTAAAGTATAGTTAGTTGATGATGGTAAAAACTATTTTTCCCACACTGATTAAATGGAATTTAACCTGAAGGTTGGATTTCTACTAATTATTATTAAAGTAAAGGATGCATTGATTTGAAAGGAGTTTTATAAATAATAACCATGTTGCCAACAGACAAATTGTCTACTTACAGACAGCAGAGTGTCGATGTTCTCCTGCAGGAAAGAGGCGATGTCCTTCCAGTCCAGGATGTCCCCTAACCAGCTGTTCTGCCTGTGGCCCATCATCTTGTGCCCACGGTGGCGCCCAGAGCTGGTCACATTCTGCAGCAATGTGAGGAAAATATTTTATGTACAAATCAGACATATGCAGAAGTACAGTCTGGGAAGCGGTTAGAGCCACGCACCTTCACAAACCAGGAATGGTACAGTCGGTCCCAAAGCTCCAAAACCTGCTTCTCGATCACCGCTGTGTTGTTCACCTTATCTCCCAACATCTTATGAAGCTGCACATGAAGTCAAAGTTCTCTTTGAGCTCTAGTCTGTTAAACTTCCCTTCTTAACATTTAGCATAAACTAAATCTCTAACCTTCTGTGTTATCCATTCCCTCCCATGCTGATAAACATTAGTAGCAGCTGAATTCAGAGCTTTCTGCACGACACGAGCTTCTGGAAGCCAACTAGAGGAGGACGCATGAAAAAAAAAAAAAAAAAAAAAAAAATCAATAAATGAATAGACGTGGAGAGAAAATACATATGTTGAAGATAGACGGATAAAAACTGTCCTACTTGGCCCATTCTGGGTGATTGGAAAGAGTCTCGTTGATGAGGTTACTGGTTACCTCGATGATGTGAGCGCTTTCTTGGTGAACCTAAAGAGTAGGCAGCTGTGTTTGTATCCAGGTCAAAGGTGATGTAATAGCATGAGAGGCAAATAAAGGACAACTGACCATAGCAGTGAGCAGAAGAGCCATGAGCAGGGTGCCTGTGACCAGGAGGAAGATGATGAAGATGCTGATGATTTTATCCAGCGATCGCTCCAACCACACTATCATCTGAGTGCATTTAGAAAAGGAGACAAACGGGGTGGAAATGAAGAAGCAGAAAAGAGACTTTAGGACAGTTCTGCAAGAGATCAAAACCACAATGATCAGACACATGGAGAAACCTGTGAACCTCCCTCCTGAGAGGAAACCCTTATTTTGGTTTTCAAGGAGTCTCCCTTAAGCCCAAAGATAAAACGTGGCTGATTTATTAAACCTCCAGTAGGCAGGGCTGTACACATACATGCATGTTCTAGTACTTGGCTACTGAACTCAGAATGTGGGCTTATGAAAGCAGATACTGGTCATTGCTGCCGTTTTAAAAACAATTTGGCTCAACCACATTTTATCAGCTGTGTATTATTCCATCCCACAAGGAAAAAATTAAACCAATTATACTTTTAAATCTGATTTAGCGGGTAGTAAATAGCTGTGACTTTAGTCCAGAATAATTCTGAGCTTAATATGGAAGCATCCCCACTGTGGAGAGACACTGAAATTAAATCGCTCAGGGAGAAGAAAAGCATTTCTTGAAATGTTACTGTCCTGTTGATCTCTCTGTTTTACACCCCAAATATACATCACAGCACATATGAGTTAAAGCATACTTCAGACTAAAGGGCTGATGGATTGATTTAGGTTCTTAACTCAGGTTTCTCAGTGTTTCCACCGATGGTCAGATTTTCCCTTTCAGAAAGTATTAAAGTTACTGGAGTCCACAGCAAACGATTGGAGGAAGCTGTGTTAGCAGATGTCCTAATGCATCAGTGTGTTGATATTACATGAAAGTTAATGATGTGGCGGTCAGTACAGGAACTACCTCATTAGAGCTGCAGATTTAGAGTCATCTTTTCCAACTGAGGAGAATTAAACGCAGTAACTCACAAGAAAAAACATCAAATCACCATAGAGGAATAAGGATAAAGCTGTAAATGAAGTCCCCAGCGATATAACATTGGTACACTATTAGAATTCAGTTATAGATGTAATCTCTATTAGAGTTCCAACCCCAATTCACTCTAGTGTATATAAATGCAATGATTCTGTATTCAGAGTAAGTGTCCTTAATAAGGATCCGACTCATGAGATGAGACCAGTAACACATTTTTAACTGGACCACAATCAGAAACACTTTTGAGTACCAACGTAAAATTGTGTTTTTCTCAACAGAAACTGGTCATTTAAATAAATACTTTTTCACCTGAAATCAATTAAAGAATTACTAATTGCCAAAAAACAAAAAAAGTGATTACTGTGCCCTTCACTTATCTTGGCTTCCATGGTAAAGATAAATGCATCTTTTATTTCTGTAGCATAATCTCGCACTAAGCAATGTGTATAACAAATCAATCAGATCACATTTTAGTTTTAAGCCAAATCACTGATTCCGCAATTATTATTAGCCCTTCTACCAAACCCCATAATTTAAACGTAACTAAAGCATGTTTTAAAAAAATTAACACACATCAGACAAATTTGCAGTCACTTACAAAACCCCTTTACAATGTCGTACGTTTACATCTTACCTGAAAAACAAATACATTCTGATGGTAACTGGTGCTTTTGGCCACCGTACAACGTACTGTATGTGCTTCCATGCGTAAGCTCTCATAAAACCTCTCAGAGTGAAGCGTCATAATGATTAAAACATCTGTTCTCTGAACCTGCAGATCAAAAACACTCCTCTCCTCCCACTCTTCGCTGCTCTCTTTACATCATCTCTCCATGCAGCTCACAGTCTCAAAACAAATCTGCCAGCTTGATCAAAGCAGGGAAGATACATATGGGGAGGGGGGGTGTAGAAGGGTGAAGCAGAGGGGGGAGGAGGGGAGGCAATATGTATCACCTCCTCCTCCCCACTGCAGCTCACTGCAAAAAATAAAAAATAAAAATAGGAAGCAGGAAAGCAGTGAGACCACAAAGATGAGAGGGAGATGAGGATGGATGGAGCAGAATTACAAAAAGCCAGTCCAAGCAGCTAACAGGTGTGCTCACGCCTTCACACACACCAACATGTAGACAGAGGTCAAGTCTTTACTCTCGTGTTCTCTCACACATAACCACTTATTACCTGCTTGTTAAGCCAATGCCAGAGCTTGGGGAGGAGACAAAGAGACATTGGGAAGATTGTTATTGGAGAGTGCCACATGCCTGCCCGCCCCCCAATAAGACAACAAGACATCCTTTGTTTGGGCACAAGCAGTGAATGGAGACACTGCAGCAGGCAGGATCTTATTATAGGCGGTACAGAGGGGGTGCAGTGGTCTGAGGGAAGGGTGCAGACATACAACTGCATCCGGCTTCAGAGAAACGTTTTTAAAAGGTGTCAACAATGAGGACGTCTACAGGATACACTTTGTTGTTGCAATCCATTTCTAGACTTTGCTCAGTTGTTAATGCTGTAAAAGACACCAAATATTACCATTAATACCGTTAAGTCTGTCAGGGGAAAGAAAACAACCACCAAACATGAAAATCTGATTTTAAACTCGGTGTCTGGTCATTTGATCAGCATTCATCAATTTCCGCTCCCCATTTAGCTCCATTTTTAGGTATAACTTCACTATCTTCTCCAGTTGGCGCTGGGTGGTTCATCCACCGTTGGTGTATTAAAACTTTCCACACCAGCTGTTGCTGGAAGTAGCTCTGATGAGAGTTTGAAACGGACTCGTAACAGCAAATCCCAATGGCTGTAAAGCTCGGCAGAGATTATCTATGAAGATAAGTATTCCTAGTTTAATCCTGACACATTACAAAAGTGACGCAACACATTTTGGATCCAGGTTAACTCATTTGTGAACCCTGACTGTGAAACTGGCTGCATTAAAGATGAATATCAATGGTCATTACCCAGGGTTTTGGGTCAACCTGGTTAAAAAAATAATAATCTAACTCAAGTCTACTTTCTGGGGATGTCCTTATTTGATCAAATCAGAGTCCCCTGACTGAACTCAAATCTCCATGTTGGGGTTCTGTCTGTGATTCTGTGGCTGCTGTAAAACCATAGGGTCAGGTGGTTCCTATTTGCTGGACCAAGTTTTCAGGACCTTGAAAAGAAATGAAAGACTGAAATGGCTGCTGCAGTTTCTTGCTTTGTGCTCTGATACACACGTAGTGGTCAGTGTGAGGAAAAGTTGCGCAGAGAGCAGCTGAAATGCTAGTCAACAAACTTACTGACGTGCAAAGGACTAAGCGGATGAATAAGGAAATCAACTTTCTAAGTTTGGTCCCCACATGATTACCTGAAACCCCATAAGATCTATTACCAGCTGAAGCCTTGTTGTAATATATAAAAAAGGAACATTTTATGCTAACGTTAGCCTGCATGAAAACATGCACAGGAGCAACACGCACTTTTGCACAAGCCTGTAGCTGTATGTGTGGAGTCAGATCGATGTTGGGGAACAAAAGGCTGTCCTGAAAAAAACATTTATCTGTCGCTGACACCTCGAGGTTTAAACTGATGAACTGTAGTCTGTTATTTTGCAGTTCCTTAAAGCTACAGTAGTGTAATAACCCATTATTACACTACTCAGATTTTAGACTTTTAGATAGGGGACGGTCATATATAGTGCTAAGAAAATCATTACCATAAACGGTAAAATTGTGAAATTCTTTGTTGAATGACTGGCTAGCATTGCATTAGCCTGAGGATTTTAATTTTGAAAACATTTCTGAAAAATTTGGAGCACAATTTTGGAAACAATTAATCTATTCATTTCCAACATATTACTCTTAGCTGACTTTCTTAATGTAAGGTTCTTACCTAATTGCTTAGTGAAACTTTTGACATAATGTTCCAACATTAGAGCGAGTGTTGAAATACTTACACTTTAATCTTTGTGCAGTAACCCAGCACAACCATTAAACAGCATGAATCTAAATCATCTAAATGTATACCAGTGTGTATGCGTGATAATGTCGGGTAGTCTGAAAATAAAAAGACAAAAAAAAATTATAACTAGACTTCCAGGATGGATTACCTTAGTGTCGATGCGGAGCAGGAACTGAGTGAGGCCTTTGATTGGTCCAGGCAACAAGGCCTCCTCACGTTCCCATACGAACTTCTCCAACACGGTCAACCATGAGCTCAAAGTCCGCTCTGCAAAGCTCTTCACACCAAAGTGGACGACCAGCTTCTTCAACACCCAAACTGAAGCACCAAGGCGGCAAACATGTCACTACAGGGGACATTTTTAGTCTGAAAGTGATGCTAGATGAGAGTAGTCTGTGCGTTACCAGCCACAGGGATGGGCAGCAGCTGTAGGATCCAGAAGTTGAGCCAGATCTGGACCAGCACAATGGCCCAGACCAGCAAGATGAAATAGATGTCGCTGGCTTTCCGACTGCTTTTCTCTTTCAGCTGGAGGCTGGCCTTAAAGGGGCGAGGGAAGCCCAGAGTGGGGGGCAGGGGATCTACCGATGGCACACATTTTGTCACATGACAGCCACAACCGTCTAGCTTTTGTTACTGTGATTTCATGTGATAGACCAGCACAAAGAAGTGCATAACTGTAAAGTGGAATGAAAAAGTAGAGAAAAAGAAAACTTGTGGAAGTAGGTGGCATAAACGAACACCTCACGTCCCGCTGAAAACACCGTCAACACCATGAAATATTGCGTTATCAGCATCAAGCTGGTCAGAGTTGATGGAGAGATGGAATAAATAAAATACGGGACCATCCTGGTAGTAAACCTGAGTAAACCTCACACTGAGCTTAAGCTTTTTTGTGAAAAAGAATGGCTAAAACTTTTGTGTCTAAATTCCTTCCACTTTAGAGTCATGAAATACTTTGTGGTGCTGTATTACCCACAATCCCAATAAAATGCACTGAAGTCTGAGGGGGTAACCAGACAAACTGTAAATAAGTTCAAGAGTTATGAGTACTTTTGTAAGGCCCTGTAACTGTACCAAGTTTAAATCATCAAGAAAACGTTCTTTTAAGAGTTGCTTCTCAAAATACTGCCGACTGTAAAACACAAGGATACATATTTTCCAATACAATACTTACAAGTTCCAGATCTTCTACCAATTATTTAACTCCAGTATAAGAGAATAGAGATGAGCTTCCATACCTGCGCTGGTTTTCTCACTGGGCTCAGTTTTTGGCTGCAGGTTGCTGCAGGAAATGGCCATGTAGATCGTGTTTGCAGCCAATGAGAGCATCTTTCCTGACAGCTCTCCTAAAGGGGTGAAAAGGTTTCTTTGAAAATGAACAAAAACAGGCAAAGATCATTAAAGAACCAAATTGTGGATTATTTTTGTGTATTTTTAAATAGGATCATACGATCCTCACTGAAGTCTAATGTTCAAACTATCGTATTTCATTCGCTCACACTTATCCTCGCTGTGGGCGAGTATGTAGCTGCTGTAACTTAATCTGAGTACTGGCTGTGCTTGACACACTGGGAGGACAAATTCGTATAATGTTATTTTAGGATGGTTGTTTTCCACTGTTACAAGGATCAAAGCAAGTGAACAACACTTTTTCCAAAAACAATATTTACAAGCTGATTTTAAGTATTTAAAGAACACATGTATTTCAGCAATAAGTAATGCTACTCTGATCGCTACGTGAGAAGAAGAAGGAGTTTATGTGAGTTGAAAAGACAGAAAATGAGGAATACCCCGACTAATGAACATCGGTTAACACGTTTTCCCTTTCTGTTTTCTATGTTTTAATGCATTCAAAATGACTTCCTTCCTTTCTGGGCACATATTTGATTCCACAAGGCTTTACCTTTTCCTGGGACAGGGGGTTTCTCATGGGAGCCAACGATGAGGAGCGCCACCACCACCATAAATATTGGCACCCTCCACGAACCGGTCAAAGAAACTAAAACCAGATAGAGAAATATGAGTGATAAAGCTGTATCCTCCTCAGACACAGAGAAACCAGTTCCTCTTAAAGTGTTGCAGACTGTTTCAGTTGTTATCGTGATAAAAAGGGTGACCTTTGAGAAAGTTCTTTGCTCAGTTTAAGCAGATAAACCATTTGTAAAATGAAATTCATGCAGGCATCACTATAAAGACCTTGTTTGCGTTGCTAGAACTTCTAAAAAGCCCGCAGTCACTTTTAATATATATTTTTTTTAATCTGAAGGTCAACTCCGCTTTTTAGGCACGCCTTAAAAGTGCTCTATAAATACATCCAGACTTCTTCGTCTTACTACGTGACTCTGCACGTGCTCAGTCCAGTGGACATGTGGGGACAAGACATCCTCTTCTGCCTCTTGCACTCAGGTAGAAAAGGTGAGACCAACACCCCCCCCAGTTTGTAGTCAGTTTGTGAAAATATGCAGAGAACAGGTCCAGACTCACCGATGTAGAAGAGCAGTACAGTCCAAACGGGAAGAGCGAGAGCCCTCAGGTAGCGCTCGGTTTGAGGACTCCACTTGAGACAGACGGCCAGCAAGTAGCCAAACACCACACTGCACACCTGGGGGGCACAATAATGATAATAAATCAAAATATTACAGCACAATAACACAAAAAATAGAAATTTTAAGATTTCTTGTTTCATATAAGTTTAAGGTTTAAAGTTCTTCATCACTACCAACATCAGGGTGGATCAAAAATAGTCATCATACGATATATTTGGACAGAAAATCTGAGTGAATTGAGAGAAAGGTTGTTGGAGTCTGTAATCAGCTCAATCCACTTCACACAAAACCTCATTTGATGGAACCCAGTATCAGAGCGTTGTGAAAATGTATTTGCCCCCTTACAGATTTCTTTTTTTTGGTAATCAGCTCCTAAACCTGCCTTTAAGGTAACCTGCAGTCAGTCTGTGGATGGATTTTAGCCCACTCTTCTCTGCAGAAATGTTTTAATTCAACCATATTCCGTTATAAACGCAAACAGCCCGTTTAAGTCATGCCTTTGACTTTGACTAGACCACTCTAAGACCTTAATTTTGTTTAGTATTTTGAGCCAATCAGAGATAGACTTCCTGCTTTAAAAAAATATCCTGTCGCATAAGACAAGTGCACTTCAGCTTACGGTCAAGAACGGACTCCTGGACATTCTCCTTTAGGATTTTTAAATTTTTTAGCAAATGTGAGACAGGCCTTTGTCTTCTTCATGATCAGCAGTGGTTTCAACAGATGCCATTTTTGCCCCGTCTCTTTCTTCTTGTTGAATCATGAACCCTGACCTTAGCAGAGGCCTTTAGATGTTCTTCTGTGTTCTTTTATACCCTGGATGAGTCGCTGATGAGTGATTTTGGTTTGCTTGTCGCACCTTGGAAGGTTCACCACTGTTTCATGTTTTCTTCATTTGTAGACTTTGACTCTCACTGTAGTCGCTACTTCATGTGGTCAGGCAGGTTCTTTTTAAGGGATTTCTTGATTCTACTGGTCTAAAAGTAATAGGTTGGGTATGTCCGTTGAAATTGAACTCATTTTTTTTTGTTTTTGATGGAGTTATTCATATTTAGTGGGGCTACTTTTTCCACATAGGGCCAGGTTGGTATGAATAGGCTGATAAACGAAAGCTTTATTTTGAATCTACTCGGGATACCTTTCTCTGATCCTGAGATTTGTTTGAAAATCTATAACATTTAATTGCGACAAACAACCAAAAACAGGAGAAGTTTGCAAGGGGGCAAATACTTTTTTACAGCCCTGGTGTTTCACCTTCTATTCATGAGCACACAGACACTCATAGTCAGAGCAGCGCCTGTTGAAAGAGCACATGCTGTCCATCAAGGCACATATAATCTAATTTGAATTTGTTTTTGGCAAGGCAGGGTTTATCCTCGAGGGCTGTTTCTGAACAATAATACACTGATCAATCAGACACTGGAAATGGAGGAAATTAGATCAGCCAACAAGCAAATGAAGTCACATGTTTTCCAAGAAACCTACTTCTGCACTGTGCTTAACTGAATAAACTGGTATGCTGAAACGTCAAAGATGATATCATGTAATTAATGGCAATCCGTAAGTCTGGAGTTTGGTTGATCTATAAATGTTAATCTACAGTATAAAGGTATTTACTGTATATGCTAAAAGCTTATCTTACCAGTGTTATTGTATGTGAAATACACCAGGGCTGGTTACCAGTCTCAAGGTATACCAAGGTTCTCTTAAAACTGCGAAAATGTCCCATCATGCCATTCTTGCAGTTTAGGTTCCTTCTAATGTGACAGAAGAGAAAGTGCCGGAGTTTCTCTGGCTGTGAGTCACATAGACTAAGGCGATGCTGCCCCTCCCTCACTTGTTGCTGCTCACTGTCAGCCAGCTGGTTGCTTTTCTGTTTTACATAGAAGCACTTAGACAATGTTACACAAATATACTTGAAAGTTTTGAGTAAGTAAACTAAAACTGTAAGAATTTCATACCGACCTATGACTAATGTATAATAATAATAATAATAACAATATTTAGTTTTAAAACATGCAATTAAGATTATTAGATGTTACTAAAAATGAAAACATTTTTAAAAATCACAATTTTATTTTTTATAGTGTTGATGTTTTATAATTGAACCTTAGTAGTCTAAAGCCCAAATGTAAGGCTATTATCATGAAAACTAAAGTATTTCTAATCACTCTTTCGTTTTTGTTGACAAATATGGATTTCTGGGAATAGTTTGAGCCCTCAGACCCAGCTGAGCTTCTTGACCCTGACTGACAACAAAAACTGACGGGGAGAATTAGCCGGATGGCTCTGCCGGTTCACTCACCCACACAACGTGGAAACAGTCCAGCAGCACACCGACGACCCAGCAGACGTGTCCGATGATCACCTGCATACCGATGACACTCCAGAAGAGGTAGAGGAAGTAAACCAGCGGTGCCCCGGCACCGATCACCAGCAGAACCGTGAGCCTCTCCAGCACCAGCCTGCCCATCGCCTCCACCCCGTAGTTGACGCACCACACGGGGACCAGCAGGGTCCCCACGACGATGGGCGTCCCGGTGTCCTGCAGCCCGCTGAGCCACGAGCGGCCGAGCCGAGCCAGGGAGTACTTGAAAGGGTGGAGGAAGGTGCCGCAGAGCACTGCCCAGAGCAGCGGGCGGAGGAAGGCCTCCAGGATGAAGTACACCAGAACAGCCGCCCCGCAGCAAATAGCCACGAAGATCATCGCCCCGGTGTTGTAGAAGGCCTGTTTGATGTTTTTGTCAAACTTCAAGGAGGACGGCTGGGTTAGCAGTTGGCTCATCATCCCGACGGCCGGCTGAACGCTGTCAGAGAAAGAAACGGAGAGAGGCCGCCCGGTGTGAGGGCTGCCCGGCGGAGAGACAGCGAGGGGCTCCGGCGCCGACTCGTTTTCATCTGCCATGTTACAGCTGCTGCTCCGGTAGATCTGCCAACTGCTCTGCCGCGTGACGAAGGAAAATATATGACGTAGAAATGGCGACTGACCCACCAGGGACAGGGGAAATGTAGTTCGAAAGGGGAAAAACGCTGGCATTTTTTTTCAGCACTTTTGCTTATTTTCTCTCTTTATTTAAAGCGTTGGTAGTTTACCTAATACTACGGTGTTTTTAGGTACTATTTTTAAACAAAAATACACAAAAACAAAACCCCACTCACCTACTCTATATAAAATCAACAGGAGCAATGTACGGACTTCATTATAACGAAATAACACTGTGCGAAGGTGTTGAAAAAATGCTATAAACTATGAATTCTGGCGACCTGTCCAGGGTGTACCCCGCCTCTCGCCCATAGACTGCTGGAGATAGGCACCAGCTCCCCCGCGACCCACTATGGAAGAAGCGGTAGAAAATGACTGACTGACTAACTATATATATATATTTCAGGAATTTATTTCTCCACAGTCACGAGAGGTAACAACACTCCTTCTTCAGATTATAGTAAAGGGTCATCTATACTATAACCAGAATTAATATTTCATAATTTTACTGTAGAGTTTTGGAGAAATGACGGGTCAAAGTACCTACTAATGCTCATCCAGTATATGCTTTTGTCCCACTTTCAGGAATTTATTTCTCCAAAGTCATGACAGGTGACGACCCTCTCTCTTCAGATTATGTTAAAGGGTAATCTATACTATAACCAGAATTCATATTTTATAATTATACTGTAGAGTTTTGGAGAAATGACGGATCAATGTAACTCAAAATGCTCAACCAGTATATGCTTTTGTCCCACTTTCAGGAATTTATTTCTCCAAAGTCATGACAGGTGACGACCTCCTCTCTTCAGATTATGTTAAAGGGTAATCTATACTATAACCAGAATTCATATTTTATAATTATACTGTAGAGTTTTGGAGAAATGACGGATCAATGTAACTCAAAATGCTCAACCAGTATATGCTTTTGTCCCACTTTCAGGAATTTATTTCTCCACAATCACGAGAGGTAACAACACTCCTTCTTCAGGTTATAGTAAAGGGTCATCTATACTAAAACCAGAATTAATATTTCATAATTTTACAGTAGAGTTTTGGAGAAATGACGGGTCAAAGTACCTACTAATGCTCATCCAGTATATGCTTTTGTCCCACTTTCAGGAATTTATTTCTCCACAATCATGAGGTGACGACACACTTTCTTCAGATTATGTTAAAGGGTCATCTATACTAAAACCAGAATTCATATTTCATAATTTTACTGTAGAGTTTTGGAGAAATACAAAACTCAAAGTACCTCAAAAGAAAAAAAAGGACACGGTTTTATGTGTTTTGTACTATTATAGTGTAAACCATTCACAACATTCACCTTTTTAGTTTGTGGCAATGGATCCATTATCAGTGATCTGCAGGCCCGTTACATTTCCAGAACTGCCACTTTATTCAGGTCTACCAGATGGAACTGTTTGATGTGAGTTTGGTCTTTCTTGTGAAATCTGTATTGTATGGTTTAAACTATCATGAAGATTTATTAAAAACAATTTTACCTTTAGAGTGAAATGACATTCAAGACTCATGGTTTGCATTTTTTATCCAAGCAGATAAACTTTGACAACTTCAAGGGAATTATTTATTTTGTCAAAATTTCCAATGTACACTGGAAGTTCCTGCATTACCATTATTCAGGCAAAGCAAATCAATTGCTTTTTTATTAATCTTTTGTTTCCATGGTTACAGCATATAAACGCAGCAGATGGGGTTGTGTACTTGTAGGACCCTTCAAAAAGTTCAAAGGAGCAAGAAGAGTCAGACCTTGCAGCCCTAGATTCTGGTAAAAATCAACATAATGTCAAATATCTGTACAGCAATTAATGGGCTTCGTGTTCTGTCTGGTGGCATCTTTGGATGTGCCATTCAATTTGTCTCTCGTTGGGACTGCTGGCTTGTGGTGGTTTAACATGTCTGTCCAAGGGTTGCTTCGGGTGTGGCTGTGGCTTATTTCGGAAGGCTTCCCCTGTCTGGTTTTCACCCTTAGTGATATTGTTGGAGAACTACAGTAAGCTTTTTTCTCCATTTTAGTGCAAGCTTAAATAACAAAGCAGAAACACACAAAACATGTATCCATCACAGCAAGCATAATACCAGTTTCCACAAACAAAAGGCAATGCTCTGGTTAAATTAGAAAAGAATTTAAAAGTCGAAGGAGGGGTCACAGTACAACACTCACAGTAATAACACTTTGGCTTCAACATGAGCAGACCCGTTTCAGCACATGTCTGCTTCTCGAATAAAAGATAAATGATCACACTCTGAACAGCTGCAATAAACGAGGGAAACACAGGATAGAATGTATCTAAGCAAGTCAACTGAATGAATCAAACTGCCAGTGACTCATTTTTAAGCTACTGTGTCTAATACTCAAAGTACACTTCCAAATGTGGGAAGCTTTATCTGTGATAAAACAAGAAGAGGAGTTTCTAATATAAATTGCATAGACCCTCTCTGATCCTGTGTCCCACCCTCCCTTTCAGCAAAGTCTGCGTCTTTTACAATTCTCAAGAAAATAATGACTTCACAAACACTAAGTGTACTCGTACTCGTCGTCTTCTGCTTTATCCGGGACCGGGTCGCGGGGACAGCAGACTCAGCAGAGACACCTAGACGTCCCTCTCCCCAGACACCTCCTCTAGCTCCTCCGGGGGGAGCCCAAGGCGTTCCCAGGTCCTGGGCTGTCCCCTGGGCCTCCTCCCGGTGGGACGTGCCTGGAACACCTCCCGAGGAAGGCGTCCAGGAGGCATCCGGTGTAGATGCCCGAGCCACTTCAACTGGCTCCTCTCGATGTGGAGGAGCAGCGGCTCTACTCCGAGCCCCTCCCGGATGGCCGAGCTCCTCACCCTATCTCTAAGGGAGTGCCCGGCCACCCTACGGAGGAAGCTCATTTCAGCCGCTTGTATCCGGGATCTCCTTCTTTCGGTCATGACCTAAAGTTCTTGGCCATAGGTGAGGGTAGGAACATAGACTGACCTGTAAATCGAGAGCTTCGCTTTTCGGCTCAGCTCTCTCTTCACCACAACGGACCGGCACTGCGCCCCCATTACTGCGGCAGCCGCACCGATTTGTTTGTCGATCTCCCGCTCCATTCTTCCCTCACTTTTTTTACAATTCTCAAGAAAATAATCACTTCACAAAAACTGTGTCCATTTTTAAATCAGTTAATACAAACACAGCGATTCTATGAAAGTTACTGATGTCAGGTCATGTTAGTCCTCTCACACAATTGCTGCCTCACATAGTACATTTCATTGATAAATGTAATTAATAAGACCTGTGGCTAGTAAATTAGTTTCAAAATTGTCAGGTCTTTGGCTTAGCAATATTATATGTACATTGAATAGTGAACCCAGATTTTAAAATGCAAATGCAATTTTAAGTAAAGACCATATTACCAACAGTATCTTATCTGTTATAAACCTGGCATACATGAAATTGGTTACTTGTCACATTTCATAAAAATTTTAATCTCAGCTGTGTGAACAATATCCTCCCTCCAACTGAAAGTATTTATTGTGAATTGTCATCAATAACATTTATATATCAAAAGTAACATTTGTTATTGGACAAATTTGGAGCTTTTAATTTTTAATACAAAGTTGAAAAGCACACCATTCCATTGACACAAGAGTTCATATTTATTTCTAAACATTTGGATTATTAGGCTTAGTCATCAATGCAAAGAATTAATAAATATTTGTAGAATATATTAAGTATTGCATCATTTTCTAGAAAATTGTGCGGTAAATGATGGTGGTGTTTGGGCTTGATGGCTAAACTTGAAATTCAAACTTATACATTATTTTATAATAAAATTATTATTATTTCATTGTTTGTAGAGAGTTTTTCAAAATGCGAAGGGCATCCGTCAGTAGGACTGACTGGGTGGATGTGAAACTGACTGGAGGTGTTGTCAGCCACCCAGTTAAGCAGGATGGCAGTAACTGTGGAGTGATTGTCATAAAGGTACTCTTAACACATTAAGGTGTACATAACTTTTTGGGACATACTTAAAACAAAATTTTCATCGCCTTGTTCATGAGAGATGATCAAGATTGTAAAGGAATTATGCGGATACTGTACTCATTGGGTGAAATAACATTTCTTACAGATGGCAGTGGCAGTCATAGAGGCATTTCCAGACAAGCCCAGAATGACGCTTTCAACCACCAAACCAGATATTGTGAAGGACCGTGTTTCATTTGCACTGCAAGTTCTTGAATCATCAGGTAATCAGTTCATTTTCAGTTTTTTTCCTGTGGGATATTAATTTATTTATGTAGAAAAATAATATACATTTTAATTTAAGCTTTTGACATGGACAAGAACTGTGAGATGTGCTCAGCATCCAAACCACCAATGCCGGGGCCAGCTGTCACTGACTGTGTGAGTGTTGTAGAACCCATAGTATTTTTGGAGTGACATATAATAAACGTTTTTTTATCATGAACATAAAAGTGAAACACCATCAATAGACGACTTATAACATTTGAATCACATGCATGTATCCATCAATAAAGTTTTTTAATAGCCTATAATTCTGCAGGGTTGCAGGGAGGCTGGTGCCTACCTCAAGCAAAGATTTGTGTTAGAGAGTGGGCACCCCTATAAAACGACCAAAAGGAAACTTACAATAAATATTAACATGACATACCGGTAATATAGATATTGCTGACTTACTTAACATTTGTGTGGGATATTTACAGATTCAGTGTGACTCATGCATTCGGTGGTACCATTGACAATACATGAACATGGATCCTGCAGAGGTGCCAGAAAGGTCAAAAACAGGGTGGGACTGCCCGCTGTGTCACTAACAAAAGTGTTCATTGTTTTCAGGTTTTGAAGTTGTTGGTTAGTTAGATTTAGATAATTTTTTTGTTTTGATAACTATTCTGTTTTTATTAATAAACTTCCGTTTATCTTAAACAAAACGTTTGCAAATTTGTTTGTTATTAGAACCCATGTTGAAAAGAAAACATGTTGTATAAAGAATGTTACTTGTCTTTAACCCAGGACATCAAATGTACTTATTAATTTTACAAAAATGATAAGTATCCAGTAAATGCATTCTAAAGTGGTTATAGTATAGATGATCTGTTACTATAAGCTAAAGAAAGTGTGTCGTCACCTGTCATGTGTTTTGGAGAAATAAATTCCTGAATGTGGAACAAAAACATATACTGGTGGAGCATTTTGAGGTACTTTGACCCGTCATTTCTCCAAAACTCTACAGTAAAATGATAAAAAAAAATTTTTTTTTACCCAACACATGTATGTGAAAGTTGTTTAAATGTCATTAATATAAATGTTCTGAAGGTTACTTTTCTCCTTTCCTTTTATTTTCTCCACCATTGCCTGGATAGGCGTCCTTTCTGCTCTATTACCGTAATGCACCGTGTGTGCGCAAAGTTAATCTTTAAAAGAGAGCTAACGTCGGCTTGCGTGAGCGTGTATTTCAGACTGTCGGCTCACTTTGACCGCAGTCCCAGACTCACGGGCGGTATGTTTGGGGCCATCTCAGTCCTGAATAAATTTGGGTAAAAAGTCTCCCTGATTGTATTGCATGATGAACCTTCCTGTATTTCTTAGCAGATATGCACCCCCCAACTTGCAAGAACCCTCCACCATGCTTCACTCCAGCACTCCTTTTTGAACTGTTCTCCAGTCCTACAGCGTACCATCTGCCTTCTGCTGCAGCCGAACATTTCAAATTTTCATCCCAGAAAAACTGTTTTTATCTATATATATATTAAAAATTATTAATTATTCACAGTTGACCTGCTTGAAGCTTTTACATAGTACTTTTTGCCTACCTAATACTGTTTCACAAATGCATCTAAGCAGGCTGCCAAACATTTCCGTGCTGGCTGTGTTACTGTGATTCTACGATTAAAACAGACCACCAAGCCCAAGGAAAATGCATCACATCACAGTGCAGCACATGCAACACAGAATTGAAGTCATAGTATTTCAGGAAAGTTACCGAGATGCTGTCAGATTTCACAGTCTGAATAGAAAAATTTTTATTTTCAAGACTGAGACAAAAAATTCTGAGACATTTAATATTGGTAAGCATGACAGCAGGCTTCCATCTGAACAATATGGCACACCTGGCTAGGAGAGAACCCGAGTCTTTATATACTGTATGCAAATGATTTTCCCTGCATAATATCAAAGATAGCAAATGAAGGCCTAAATAAGGGTTGAGTTCAAGAGAGTACCGTTGGATATTACAAAGTGACACTGTGGCTTTAAGCTCTGTGAAAAACAAGAAAGGCATTCAAACAGAGAAAATATTATATTTTTTTATTTGAACTTCCTTTTCTGTTCTTTGAAGGTTCTGTGATGCAAAAACAGATTATTTTGGTCATTCTAACATTTTCAGGAATCTTAAATTCTGAATAAAATGCTACAGCAACAATATGAGGGAAAAACAAGGTATTACTCATTTTCAGTAAAATATTGCTCATGTAAGACATTATCACCTCAGGTCTGAGTGTTTCTTCCCACCTTATAAACAAGCAGTCGATTTGGCTGAGGAGGATATGTTGCCTCATAATAAACACTGTGGGGAAACCAGAGGAAAGCGCTTTCATGTCATTTTTGCTTCATCTTTGTGTTCCAGGAAATTTCCACACAAGTCGCCAGCAAACTGCGGGATTCTGAAATGGCTCCCAGATTATTTATTGGTATGTGTAGATACTGTCTTCTAAATCAAAATATGCTGTCATAAATACTGAACAAGACAGTTTAAACTGATACTACTCTGTCATCAGATATCTGAAGCACATTCCTCCTCCATTGCATTTGCTTATTAATTTGTCAAGATTAGTAATATTCATTTAATCTATCATGTTTAATACATGTAAAATAGTCTTTATCTGTGCAAAGTTCACACTTCGTTGTGGCAACCAACATTTTTTATTGCTGCATGATCATCTCTTCACTCCCTCCTCTCCACTATGATCAGCTGTGCTTCATTATGGCGTTCCCATGAGCAAATAGAAGGTTAGAGCTACTATGAGCAGCAAGCAGATTGGAGAATTGAAGGTCTGATAGGCTGTGGAGGGCATGAAGATGTCTTCGTATTTATAGATGCTGATCATGCGGTCACTGACTGGAGGACTGTCAATGTCATGCCTCGTGATGGAACCTGTTGGCGCAGTGGGAACATATCACGCAGGATATTCTTTTTAAAAGAGGCAAATTGATGATTTGGTCTTCTCACTTACCTTGAATAGCAGGTCCCCATGCAAACAGGTAATACCAGGAGAGATGTAAGTCCACCAGTGTTTCCTCTCTAGGGACGTATAACGGCCGCTTGAAACGGCAGGTAACCCGGTTGTTCTCAAAGATTCCCTCTTCATCCCGAGCTGGGTTCCTCTTAATCTCCTTGGCCCACTGGCCGACATTGTAGAAATGGTGTATTCTCACACGCCCGTTATCATCGTGAACACACCCCATCACATCGTCTCCTCCCTGAGGCAGAAAGGATGATAGGGAGGAGAAAAGCTTCATTTAGTGATTTGATGATGTGACTGGCGATGGTGATTTTAGCCGATTCCAATCATTCTTCAAGAACTATAATATCAAAATATTCTATTCAGTTATTCTATTTATTTCACCACGAATGTCATCTCAAGGCACTTCACATAAAAATATCCAATGTTTACACAGAAATATATAGTCAACTGAATCCAATTCTATTAACAGACTCAACGCCAATTATGTACATTTCTATTATGTACTTATGTACATAATTAATTATGTAGTTTCTAAGGAAACCCAGCCAATTGCATCAAGTCATTGACATGCAGGAATCACCCCTCCTGCAGCAATCCCTCCTCCTGAACAATAATGTATCGACAGAGGACAGTTGATTGCATGGTGTCATTAACTTTTCAATCCCTCATACTGAGCATATATCTGACGACAGTGGGAAGGAGAACCCCCAGTTAACCTCCAGCAGAACCTGGCTCAGGACGAGCCGCCATCTGCACGACTGACTGAGGGTTTTAAAAGACAGAGAGCACACAGAAAAAAACATAGAAGCACAATCTTATTTGTTGTCTTGCTGTTTTTCTTGCAAAACTGACCATAGTTGTGTGACATTCATGAAGAGAAAAGCTTTGACGGTGCTGCATTTATCCCAAAGACAGTTCTGAGCAAAGATGTGCACAGAAAGACACTTGGTAGTGCTAGAGCACCTGCCTTTCTTTTCCTTTGGACAAAAAAGTGCCCTCCTGAAATCTTTTAAGGTTAATACATATTCTCTCCTCACCTATGCCGTAAGCCAGAGCCCTGCCCTGCCGACAGGCCGGCTAACTATTCAGGTAACAAAGAAAACAATTGTATTTGCTTCCTAAACCTCAGATGAAAAAGTTAAAACTAATATAAATGGAGCAGGCCAATCAGTTCTTATTACCATATTCTCTGCTGTTGGTTTCATTTTGACTATAAAGATTTTATAACTCTTTTTCTGGTTATTGTTGATTTATGCTGTAGAATAGTCACTGGTTACTCAGATTTCTGAAGATAACTCATTTAGTGTGACTAACCTGGTAAATATGGCAGGGTGACCTGCTTTACTACAACATAACGTCATATGGTGCTGAAGATATTTTGTGATAAAAGTACAGAATGATACAGTCAAGACAAACATGTTGTGATCAGTGTGTAAAAAGAAAAAGATTTGGGCAGTGTAAGATTCAAATTTGACTCATAAAGTTCAGGTTAAAGGCTAGTTATGAGTCAGTAATCTAACTTTTAATCACTCTGTGATAAATTTGTTGCTTTCTTAATCTTAAGTATTTTTAAAATGCACTTAAAATGCGTCCTTGTATTGAGTTAAATTTTTTACCTGGGTGGAGGTTTCGCTAGATCCCACAGGACAGCTTGTTTTGTGGGTGCTTACCGATACATATACATGATGTTCAAGCTGTGCCTGTAATAAATCTCACACTACAATGGCAGCCGACAGCTCTATGTGCCGCACAAGGTCCCCTTTTGTTCTACTTGATCACCTGCCCCCCAAAATGTCTGTGCACGCCACTGGTTCTGAGAACAAAGTATGTGGTAACATATAGGCATGTAGCACTGAATGTTTCCTTAACTGTAACAAAGGCTTAGATCTGTTTTTTTAACCCTTTCATGCATGAATTATGATGATCTTACTCAGGATTTTTTTAAGGGGTTTGTATTTAACCATAGGTATATTTGTTTGTTAAATTTGTTGTTTTAAAATAGAATTAGTGGCATGTCCACTCAGGTGGACAACCTGCAGTCAAAGTTTGCAAGACTGCATGTATGAGACCATATATCAAATGTACTAGTTATATATTATATATAATACAAAGAAAATAAAAATCATAATAATAAAGCCATATTTGTCAATTTTCTGATCTTGTTCTGTGTAAAGAAACAAAAACAACCTCTCAATGTGCTCCTGTCCTGTTCATCCCTCATTCAGCTCTTTCCTCTCGACTACGCACAAAGTAGGAAGCCAAACCCCATCCTTGCTTGGGAAGACCAAGCCATGGATTTATGTTTCTTTCAGATTCACTATAAACTTCCACAATCATCCTAATTGTAAATTCACTAAATGTTCATGTCTTTCTTTTTCTCTTACACAGATTTTGTGTTGTTGGCATCAAGTCTTAGAAAGAGATCCTAATAATCATATATTTTGTACTTTTGTTTGTTCTATGAAAATTTAAACAAAACATCAATCTAAGTTGTTGAAATTTTGAAAGTTTTCCAACTTTTCTAAATGGGAGTGCGAAACTGAGTGAGAAACTTAAATATCCTTCATGTTTGCTGTATTTATCACTGAAGTCTCTTAAATCATTTCTAAAATGTTTACATTACAGTCAATCATACGACTGTCAGTCATTTAACAAACTATTTATTTTGTAACATATTGCTTTAGCAAACTTCCATTTTTTGGATCAGAAAAACAAATATGAATATGAACATTTGCAAACAGGAGACACAATCATAGATGTTTCACAACTTCTCACCATTTTCTTGTCAGAGGAGAAACCCACAGCCACCCAGCCATCTGTGTCCGCACTCATCTCAAACTCCACATCTGTGCCGATGCGACGATAGCTCAGAAAGTAGTCACACGTCTCTGCATCGCACCCTGGTTTCCCATACCTGAACACATAGACGACATGTCCGTCAGCAAAAAAGACACACAAAGAACTTTCTGGAAAAAATGTGTGTACTATCAGAGATTAGGCTGACCTAAAATCCGGCATTTTCCAAGTAAATCCTATCCAGATTTATAGAATTAGTTTATGTGGAATTCTGAAGTTTACAGTTGCTTGTACTTTCACACTCCTTGAACTTTTTTACATTTTTTCACTTTATAACCACAACATTTATTTTTTATTTGGATTTTATGTGGTAGACCAACACAAAGTAGGTCATAATTGTGAAGTGGAATGAAAGTTATAGATGATTTTCAACATCTTATGCTAATAGAAATCTGAAAAGGGCAGTGTGCATGCGTGTCAAGTCCTCTTTACTCTGAGACACCTAAATAAAATCCAGTTTAACCAGTTGCCTTCAGAAGTCACCTAACTCAAAATTAAATATAATTACAGCTGTTCTGTGAAGGCCTCAACATCATGAAGACCAAGGGAAGCAGCAGACAGGATAGAGATAAAGTTGCAGAAAAGATAAAAGAAGGGTTAGTTATAAAATTATATCCCTAAACCTGTTAGAAACTGTAAAACACCTTCCAGCAGGACAACAACCCTAAACATACATCTAGAGCTACAATGGAATGGCTTAGATCAGGCATAATCAGCGTTAACAGTGTTGCCCCAGGAGTAATACAAATGTTGGATACACTTTTCAGATGTTTCAAATGTTAGTCATTAAAGAAGGTGTACAATTTTAACTCTGTTTCACAATGCACTACTTTGTGTTTACACAAGATCTTTAAATACTTGTGGTCATAATGTCACCAAATGTGGGAAAGACTTAAAGAGTGTTTATACTTTTGCAAGGCCCTCTAGCTCCGGTGAACTGGCAGACAAACTAAATTAAACCCAGAAAATGTGGCTGCACATGAGTTTAGTTACAGAGGATGCAGGGCGGATGTGGTGTTTCAGACCTTATGCAGCCTTTGGTTACTCCGCAGTCACTGACTTTGATCTTGGCAAACGGATCGACTGGTGGGGCTGTGGGGAATGGATAACCTGCAAAATACACGAAAAACAAAAAACAAATTCGTATCTATTTTTATGATAAAATAGCCCAAATGTTCTGTGTGTGGGTGTTGAGGGGACTGGATCAGCAGGGAGCTGGCCTAGGTGCTGAAAGGCATTTTGAAGCGGAGATAGGTTCTAAGCAATACTAAAGACATGATCTGTCCCTTTTGTTTCTCTGTAATCTACTAGGCCCTGCAGGCTCTTTTATTTGTTCATATGTAACCAAGGTTCACATCTTCTGAATTTCATTAGAGACATCCAGATCCTTACCCTCATCAGACAAATATCTGGACTCCAGGAACTCGGAGGCGAATGTGCTGTAGGAGTCCTTGTGAGGCTCCTGATGGCCCGGCTCTCCGTGGTCCCCGTGTCCGGTTCGGAGTGCTCCTTCATCGGTGGGGCTCGGCGCGACCCCCCACCATCCGCTCTGGATGAGCAGCACTGTCAGCTGCACGAAGCCCCGCAACAAAACCATGGCTAATAATGAAGCTGGAGATGATTAACGAAGACTAAACAGAAAAGCAATCGAAGTTGGTCCTCATTTCTGTTTAAATGTATTAATGGTTGCGTATATATCCATGGCAGCGTCACGCAGTCATCTCCGGATCCTGTTTTTCTCTGTATTCACAGAAATGAGGGGATGCGGTGTGGCTCACTGTGAGATTGTCAGGCTAATTTCGCGTTAAATTACCCAGATTTGTAATCCAGCCATGTAATAAAAGCACATGGCCCTAATCCGTAGTGAAATCCAAAAGACGATGCCTTCTGGTTGTATTTAATCTGTTACATCTCTCAGCTCGGTGAATGGTTCCGTCCTCATGTATCAGCCAATGAGCAGCCGCGACGTGCTGTCATCAGGACCGATCAATAAGAGACTGGTTTTCACAACGATCCCCATAGAAATAAAATGCGAACCACTGGATGTTAAACTTGTAAAATCAGACCTCTTTATTCCAAATTTTGCACAGACGTATCTTACTGATACTTTATTTGAGAGACCGACACAGAAGCACTTTGTAAAACACTTTCCAGCTCCAGCTTCAAGTAATCGGGGGAATATCTGTTCTAGCTTCAAACATCTAGAAACTCAATGTTTAGCCCTTTCTTTGAAAAATAGCTCCAGCTCAGTCGGATTAGTGTCTGAGAGCATCAATTTTTAAGTTTTTCCAAGTCCTGCCTGTGACATTTTAATGCCTGAATGTGCTTCGATCTAAAACCCTTCTATTGCAGCTTTTGCTGTTTAGGTTTGGGAAGCTGAACTTCTGCCTCAGTCTCAAGTCTTGGGCAGCTTTATCCTCCAGGATGTCCCTGTTTATAGCTCCATCCATCTACACATCAACTGACTAGCTTCATTTCCCCTGCTAAGAAGCAGACAGGGAAGCATTCCTGTAGCATGGTGCTTCCACCAACATGTTTCACTCTAAGGATGTGAAAGAAAATTGGTTGCACATGATTTTATTTTGGGGTATCAGAGAAAAGGTGACTGAATACAAGTGCACGCCACATTTTTAGATTTTTATTTTTGGAAAGAACATTTAAATCAAAGGTCGATTCAGTTTGTCTGTTACCTAAAATCCAAATAAAAACACTGAAGATTGTTGTTGTAGCATGACAAAACATGAGAACGTTCAAGAGTTATTAATACTTTTTTAAAGCATTGTATGTCTGTTACGTCTGGTACTGTTAAATATATAGAGTCCAACTACACATCTGTTAAGCATGTAAACATCTAAGCTACATAGTCAATCATTTCTAAACTTCGTCCAGCTTTATTGGGGCATTATTCATTCTTAAACTAATACTTTGTTGAGGCACCTTTTTAATTTCAGCATTCCATCTCATTCAGCTGGAGTCTATCAGTAATCCACATGTTGACTAGTCAACATCTGCTCCACCTGCCATGCAGAGATTCTCCAAACGTGGGATTATAAGAAAACTGTTTGTCAAAAGCTAGTTGACTGCACAGAATATATGGTGGATTTAGTTTTGGACCATACCACACCACACCATACCATACCATACCACACCACACCACACCACACCACACCACACCACACCATACCATCCCATACCACACCACACCACACCACACCATACCATACCACTTTATAAAGCACTTTAAAAACAGCAACGATGCTGATCAAAGTACTTTACAGAAAAACCTGGAATTAAAGTAAGACCGACTGAGGGTAAAAGTTGCAAAATCATGAGATAAAACAGTGATAAATAATAAAACAAAAAATAAAATCTAAGAAAAAATGTTTTTCTAAAGTATAATTTTTTTCTGGTAAAGACAATATTTGATGACAAATTTGTTTATTTGTATGCTTGGACTTACTGTCATGATGAAAAAATTATCTGTCTTTTTGAACAGGTTTTTTTGTAATTGGGGGAAAGATGATGACACATATTCTCCCAGCAGAGTTTTGGGAGATTTTGGCCAGGACTGGATGTTTAATTTGGAGTTAAAGGCTTTGATGTACATCCTTAATCCTTACTGCAGACAAATGGAGAATACAGGTGGTTGTTGTCACCTGTAAAACACAACCAGTACTAGTGGGAAACTGCTGAAGCTTCTTTGGTGATGCTGTTCGTCTCATTTTAGCCTTCCTGACAAGTTTCTTTCATGTTTTTCATCTGTGGCGGAGAATTATCCACTTTTGTCCCACTTTTTCCTTTGATTATTAATAACCATGTTCATTGTGGCATGACATATATACAGTGTAATGCTGAGAAATTGTTTTCTGTCTTCATCCTGACTGATACCTTTTGCAGAATAAGATCGTGCATCCTCTTCGCAAACGATGGCTTTAGTTAAAGGGTGGAAATGTCAGAAAAATAAAGGTGACCTTAATTCCAAGTTAATCAGATTAGCAGGTGTGAACTCATGAAAGCCGAATACTAAACCGAATCAAAAGTTGTTTAAACAAAGTATTAGTCAAAAAGAGTACACATGTATGTAACGGGGTTATTTGTTAGTTCTTTGTTTATTTCCATTCCCTCCTGAACAGGTATGTTTCTTTTTAAGTCAATGTGTAAAGGGTTGGTCACACTGAAGCTGTAAAAAGTTTTGAAAGTCAGTCAGTCAGTCATTTTCTACCGCTTATTCCATAGAGGGTTGCGGGGGAGCTGGTGCCTATCTCCAGCAGTCTATGGGCGAGAGGCAGGGTACACCCTGGACAGGTAGTTTTGAAAGTATGTGTGATATTATTATTTTTGTATTTCGGAAAATCTATACACAAAGCGTTGTGTAAATCTTTGAGAACTCAGTATTTCTGTATCTGGAAGCTTCCACGTCTAATTAAAGAATGGCTCAAGACAGTGTTACAGCTATTTGTGAACTGAACGGTGAACATAGTTAGGTTAAACATTTAGGGCAAGAGATCAAAAGCTTATTAACTTGACTTGAACATTTCAAAATCACACATTTCCAGCTGACAAGATGAAAAGGATCATGCAAAGAGATAAATCGTTTTTTTTATGTTAATTTGTCTTACACGGTTGCAATATCAAGTGCCATCACTTGAGGGCAACATTAATCCATTATTTAGACTTTGTTCCCAGGTTCCATCCAAGAGGTTCAGATATATCACAGATGATTTGGTTTATCTACAAAACTTTGGAGGGAACAAAAAATCTAGAGCTGTTCCATTTAGAATTATCCATTTATATTTAATCAGAACATTAATAAATAACAAATACATTTAATTTAAGGTCAGAAAGATGATAGCTCTGTGTCTAAAAATAATTACACCACAGAATTTTACCAGTTATTTTAATGCTTTATCTTGTTGTTTTGGTTGTCCTCTTTAAAGTTTGCCACAGTAGATCATCTGTCCCAATCTTACTGAAGTTTCAGCACCCATCTCTGTCTCAGCAACACAATGCATATTCTGCAGCATATAAACTATACTTAATGAATCACTAGTAGTATAGAACTGTATATTTTTACTGCATTAGAATACAGCATGATTATATTCAGCAGTCTCAACATACTACAAACTTAAAATTAGAGCAGTTGAAGTGAAACTTAATGAAAGCATCCAAACTGAATACAACTATGAACTCATAGTTAAATATTTGCTTTGTTAGTTTTTTTTGTTTTGTTTATTTTTATGCATTTTCTTTATTTGGTCAAAAAAATAAGGGATGTTATGCAATCAATAGGAAGGATAGCAGTAGAAAATCCCCACATAAAGATGGGAAACTTTGCTGTTCATGTAAGGATCCTGCAGGTGATGCTGACGTTACACTGTGTGAAGAAACTGCCAGATGAATTAAAGTCTAACTGCCTTTTACAATGAAACCAACATCAAATCATTAAGTCTGAAAACAGTCTTGTGTAAATGTATTTCAGAAAACTATGTATCTCCACTTTTTATATTATCAGAAACAAAGAAAACATTTTACAAAGTAAAAACTGTGCTTTTAAGAATAATTCATTCTTAGTTTGAGAAATCTTTTAATTGCAGATGTCACGCTTGTTTCTATCTAAATTGCTCTTTATGTCAAAATACTGACTGGGCGAGTTTTAAGAACATTTTTTGATCAGCAAATGGACATCAGATTCCTTTAATAGCAGTGAAATATCGCTATAGTTTAGCGCTGAACTGGAATCTTTGAATCAGATACTTACACTCAGATGTATACAGCTGCATGCGTTAGCTCTCCGTCTTCTTCCAATTCATAAGTTATTTGCTCTCATGTGGTCACAGAACCTAATTATAACTCTGACACGTAAATCTGACTTGTTCCACTAACCTCAAACACAAATTACATTAATAAATTAATTATATTTTGTTAATCATGTTGTCCAACCATGATCTGGAAAAGAAGCTAGATGGGTTTTTGTTTCCATACCAGTTGGGTTTTATCTATCAGGGCCATGACTTGCTGTTGGGTCTTAGAGTGGTGTCAAAAGTTAGCAGTTATATTATTAGCTACATTAGAGACAATACAATTCACTTCACATTGACTGGACAATCAAATAGGCAACACGAATTCTCTTCACTGTGGAAGAGGTTTTTTTTCCCTAAGAAGATGGTGCCCTGGACGGTGAGCCACATTGCCTGTACGAAAGTCACTCCCTGGGAGTGTAGCAGCCAACAAGAGCATGTAAATTCTGTACAATATTTACACAAACTGGGATCACATTGACACAAAGCTGAAACTTTTTTAAGATTAGAGAACTTTAAATCCTTTTAGGTTTTATTTCCTGCAGGATAAATGCATTTCTCCTTCATATAAAGAAACCAGCCTCCATAATAGTGCACACACACAACACTGTGACCTTTAACCTTCCTGCTTTCTGCACACTCTTTCTCCCTTGCGCTGACACAAATCATCCTGATCAATCGCCCCTCTTGGTCTCGATCTGCCCAATTATCCTGTGTTTATCCTTCTATTATTTCTACTGCTACCTCGAACCCTCCCTCTCTGCGTAGCAATTACCATTCCGTGTAGGGGGCAATGCTTGCTGGGTAATGAGGGTCTCTGGGCGTACCAATCTTAGCTTAATAGCCTTAAAGGGATACTCATTAACACACACACACATATGTATTCACACACCTCTATACCCATATATTATGGCACAGGGAGAGATACAGCGCCGGAAAGACGGAATGAGTGAGGGGCTGGATGGAAATGATAGTAAAGAAGGAAAGAATGAGAAAGGAGAGATGGAGAGTAAATGTGTATGTGCTGTGGAGGTGTGTAAAAGGGGTGGTAAATGTCAGCAGTGTGTCTCCTGGGCCCGTGAGATGAGTCAGTGACAGCAGAACAATGGCTGCTGGGTCCATTCAGAAACACAGCTGCTGTGAGTGCATGCATGGACCTGACTTTTCTGCACATGGGAAGCTGCAGCTCAGAACACACATGGCTGGTGCCTCACAGAGTTCTGAGCATGCACACCCCAGGTAAGTCCAGGATGTCGTTGGAGATCAGCAGGAGGGTGAATGGCTTAGTGAGAGATGTCATTCAATATGTTACCCTGCAGGCTGAAGGCTTGCATCTGCCTTGCAACGTTTTTGCTTCAGTCTGTCAACTTACAACACAAAAGTAAATGTCCAAAAAGGATTACCTGCACAAAGCCAGATATTATTTCATCACACCAAAGAGTTGTACTAGAAAGGATTTTTGCTCCAGTGAAGCCTTCTTTTTTCATTTTTAACCTTAACATCTGTTTTCGGTGATGGTTTTTAATATCGCCCATATGGCTCTGTGCCCAGGGTGTCACTGTGGAGAGAACTACAAGGCAAAAAGTAAAAAAGCAAATCTTTTTTCTACTCTGTAAAGATGCTGATTTGTTTGACTGATTAGTAGGACCTTTAAAAAAATATACATTTGTGGCATTATGACCTCTTTAGATTGAGTCAAGCATTAAAAGCACAATTGACTTGTCAGCCCTGGACTGAATTATTCTACATCTATTTTGTATCATTATGGCAAAGCTTGTGATTTGTGGAACCTTTATCCTGTTTGCTAAACTAAAGAGGGGCTGAGGAGGAAATCAGGGCACTATTAATGCAAGTCATCCGATTTCCGTTTTTCTTGAAATATATATTTTTAGAAAACTGTGGTGATTTTAAAACTCTTGTGGAAGGATGTGGTACAGGCACAAGTAGGACCATCTATCAGGAGCGATGCGTGGAGACAGGGCTTGGAACCCTTTCATCCATACAGACTGCATGCAGTTCTAGTTTGGTCTAAGACAGCTGAGTGTTTGAAAAAATATTCTAAAACTTCAACGAATCCCAGCCATTTAAAAAAAGATGAAATCTTATGTAAAGTGTAAAAATCATCTGTGATAGTTAATAGGTGCACTTGTGAACATGAGGAACTTGCATATTTGTACTGTTCAGATCATTTGCCCGCAGCAATGCTCAGTTACTCTCCATGCTTTCAAGTCAAGGTTTTTGCTTGGATATTGTTTCATGTAAGTCATTTAACTTTGATCTTTCAATCATTCAGGTAGGTGTTAGTAAGATGACGATGTTTGTCAGACCAGCAACAAGCAACCATGGAGGTCACTTTTCAAGTGAAAATTGCTGAAGAGGTTCTAACCAGGAAGTAGTGAACAGTTGGGGAGGAGTCGATGGTGGAGGTTTGAGGTAAATTCCAGGTAAGTTATTTTAAGGTGCAAGGAGATTATAAATTGGACAATCTGGTACCAAAAGGGAGTACGGCTGGTCTTCTTATACTATGGTTTGATTAAGAGTACAGCTGGATCTTTCAACCAAACTATTTTTCAAGGCCACTTTAAAACATTTTAGGAAGCTCTGTGTCCTTTAAACAAGCATTTCACACAATGTCAATTAATTGTAATAGTTACAGCAGTTCTTGAAGTGCACACCTTCTTTTTATTACCACCAGTAATGATTGTCTACATGTTACAACAGCATGGCTGCATAGTACAATAAACAAACAAGTGTAAAAATGTCTATACCTCTCTGTTCATGCTATGGGCAAGAGGCAGGATACACCCTGGACAGGTCGGCAGGGCTGACTGTGACTTTTCTCAAGCTCTGCTTTCTTTTGTATTTATTGTTTCAGTTTTTAGAGGAATGTTTTATTACTGGAGTCTTTGAAAGCAGTAAGAACTCTAGATGTTTCGTAAGGAAGACAGGATTTAACTTCTAAAGAGACAGATAAAAAATTCCTTATAAGAAAACATTTAATGAAGCACATGTCCTTGTTTCCCCCTTATTTAAAACATGTCTCTTCCTTTGTTACTTCACTTCTTGGTGGCTCATACTGGATGATCTACAGAAAAGCAGTATATGTTATTCCTTCCAACAACAGCAATGGAAAAACTGCTATCTTGGCACTTTAAACACTCTTCTCTCTTTCTCTTTCAGGCAGAGGTGAGATCACTTATCAACTTCGCCCTGCTTACAACCCCAAGCTATTACCTCTGTCTCAGAGTCTCACACACAAACAGTCATAAAGCAGGTCTGGGATGCCTAGCCACAGGGATTCATTTAGGACTTGTCAGGAATCACTTTGCTCACAGTAATCACTATTGGCATGTTCTCCCGTCTAGATCTTTCCCCCCTCCTGCCCTCACACCCTTCTCTACCGTGAATGGTTATTACACTTACAGAGTAATCCTCTGTATTAGTGGAATATGAGTTGAAGCATCTTTGTTCTATTTGCACACAAGGTTTGGTTGTGCTGTTTCACTGTAGGGATCTCAGTGTGTACCAAAGGCTGAAGGGGTCCGCTATGCTGATGAAATGTTTGCTTTAGCGATACGGAGGCGCAGATGAAGCATCGATCGGTGCTCATTAAACATCTCCGACTGTGGTGACACACATTCATATTCAGGCACCGGCTCAGCTAAAAAACATGAAAACATGTTTTTACAACCTGAATTTCCAGCCTTTCGTACGTCAATCCCCTTCCGCGTGAGAGACCCTCAAAGATTGTATTGACAGCTGAAATGCTTCTTGTCAGTGGAGTTATCCATTAAGCTGCACCACTGCTCACTCTGTGTAGACACACCAACTAGTCAGAACGCTAAGTAGTGATTATGGTGTTGGGCAGTGGGAGCCTGGGGCCTTACTGTCATTAGTCTGGTTAATCAGAGCCTTACTCCAGGTTAAGCTCCGCAGCCTCCAGAGACAGACTGATGAGCTGAGAGCTGTGCCCAGCCTGCAGTCCTCGGTTGTGGGGCTCCAGCTGCTCTCCGGTGGCCCCCGTCTGCTCCAGCCAGTAATCTATAACTCTTCCCTGGAGTGAACGAGGAGGCTCTGACACACTATGCATGGTAATGAGACACACACCTGTTCAGACACCCACACTGAGGAAGTGTTGGCAATCATCAGTGAGTTTTGAGTTCCTCTAGCTCAGTTTCAAAAATCTGCTTACAGTTTCAAGAACAATCAGCCAGCAATGACTTTATGGTAATACCGGGTGTGCTTTGACACCCCTTGAACTTTTCCATTTGTCTTCACATTACAACCACAGACACCAGAGTATTTTAACGGGATTTTATGTGATAGAAATCTGAAATTGTAGCTGCAAGTCTTTTGTTGCATGTTTCTGCCAGCTTGTCTAAGGACTGACAATTTTGCCCATTTTTTGATGTTCTATGAACCTAAATTTCCAAGTGATGCCACATATTCTTAAATTTTGGTCTTGACTTTAACTGGACCATCCTAACAAAAATGCTTCCATTGAAGCTCTTGGCTGTATGGTTAGGTTTGCTTTCCTGTTGGAACGTTTTCTTCGAGGACTGCCCTGTATTAGGCTCCATCAATCTTCCCATCAACTTTGACCAGCATTCCTGTCCCTGCTTCAGAAAAGCATCCCCGCAGCATGATGCTGCCACAACTGTGCTACATTATGGGGTAGGTTTCTTCAGGATGATGTGAAGTGTTACTTTCCCACCACACACATCTTTTTGCATTTTTCCAAAATGTTCAGTTTTCAATCTGACCAGAGCACTCTCTTCTGTGTGTCTGTTTTGTTCCTTGTATGGCTTATTGCAAACTCTAAACAGAACTTCTTATTGCTTTCTTTAAACAATTGCTTTGCTTTTGCAACTCTTCCATAAACCAGATTTTTAGAGCTCATGAATTATAGTTGTGGACTCCCACCTAAGTTATGGAACTCTGCTGCTCCTCCAGAGTTACCATAGGCCCCTTTGTTGTTTCTCCAGCTCTCTCCTTGCCTGTTGGTTAAGGTGGATGACCATGTTTTTGTAAGTTTGCAGTTGTGTTATACTCACTCCATTTTCGGTTGATGGATTGAGTAGGGCTCTGTAACAGGTTTAAAGTAAGGGACATTGTTTCATAACCTATCGCTGATTTATACTTCTCCACAACATTCTCCCCAATCTGTCTGCTGCGTTCTCTGGTCTTTATGATGCCATTTGTTCAGTAATGTTCTTTAGCAAACAACTGAGGCCTGAACAGAACACCTGGATTTATACCAAGATTTAATGGCACACAAGCGGAAAAAGTTGAATTGGATTTTAGTCTGGCAGTGTCAGAGTAAATGGTGTTGAATACAAATGCATGGCATACAATTTAGAATTTCATGTGTAAAATATATTTTAAAACCACATATCGTTTTACTTCAATTCCACTGTTATACAGTACTTTGCATTGGTCTCTCACATAAAAACTCCAATAAATACACTGAAGTTTGTGGTTTTAGGTGACAAAATGTGAAAAAGTTTAAGGGGTGTGAACACTTTTGCAAGGCTATAAATGCTCCTACCAGCTCAGCAGAACAGGTGCATAATAACTTTATACAGACATAAATAAAATCCCACAGGATCTAAAGGGTCTCAGTGAACCTGTGTGTGTGTGTGTGTAGGCTTGACTTCTATATCCCTGTGTCCCATGTGAGCTCATTAGCCCCAATCATAACCACTTCTCCATATTTGCTTTGCACGCTCCATCCATCGACACTCCCCTACACCCTTTAACAGAATCAGGCAAAGAGTGAACGTGCGCCGCTGTTTAACAGCAGGAATGCATGCTTGTTTAAAGGACGAAGAAGGTCAGAGGGTCCCGAGAGACCCGTGTTTCCCTGTAGACTCTTCAAAAGTGGGGTAAAAAGCAGAAAATAAGTGGGTTATCGGGTGATGAAGTGGATGACCAGGTTTTAGTTTGAACTCAGTGTTTTGCAGTTTTTTCTGCTCTCGACCCAGACTGGTGGTGAGGAAAGCGGTAGGAGAGATAAAGGAAGAGGGTTTTCATTTAAGAAATGAGTGCATGCTGCAGAGACAGGATGGACCCCAGAGAGCAACAGAATGGGATGAGACAACAAAAGCCCCTATCATCGGTTTAGTGAATAGATCTGTCCATCTATGCCTTTTTATCTCCCTCTGCTTTCTCTTTTCTTTCCCACTCCTAATCAGCCTCCCATTGTGCCATTAGTTGATCCTGTAGTCTTAATCAGAAGCTTGGCACAGACATCGTTGCTATCCGCTGCCCTTCTCACACGCACACCGCAAACACCAAATAAACACGTTTTAATGCGACACCAATCATGTCATCTCCTCAATAAGCCCTCCTCCCCCTCCCTTTTCTGTAGTCCACTGCTCAAACATAACACACGGGAGGCTTGGCTCGCCGTCCATCAGGAGGCTAACACGCTGCCTGTCTAAAAATGAGTGTGTGCATGCGCGTGTGTTGGTGCACCTTCCCAAGGGAAGGGGGAATGATTTAACTCAGTAACCTGAATCACCTCCCATCCCAAATCTCTGCTGCATGAACACTGTACACACACACACATACTGTTTCTCTCTTTTATGCATGTCAGTGAGTGTGTATTGATAATGGTCATTAGCATATTTATGATCATTGCCAGCCTCTTATTGTTTGCTCGCTCCATTAATCTTCATCTGCTGCCTGCCGACTGACAGCTCAATCTAACGGGGCATAACCGGGCAGCGGGCATACAGGCGCTCCAACACATGAGCACGCTGACTGAGGATGCAAAGTTGTACATGAACTGCATCAACCATCTCGGGCATTGTCTCACACACCTGCAGGTTGAAACACACATCCAGGCAGACAGCATGATTGACATTCACCCCTGTGGGTGTAATCACAGGAGGTTATCCCAACCCAGCGCCGTGGGGCTCTACTTTGCTTCTGCTGTTCACCTCTGAGGCGTCAGACCCGCAGGCCGAGAGCTCCTCCTGGACTGTTTGTGGGAGATGGTACCCTTTGACCAGGATGCACCACAAGCCACTATCTATATCTACACTTGTTTTAACTGTAGTAACTACAAACCACTTAAATCCAAGCTTTCACTCACAAGAACTGCTCCCTAATACATACCTTGAAAATGCCATTGGCAGAGCTTTTAGATTAGCCTCTTCCCATTCCGATTACAGAGTCTTTAAAATGTCATTGTAAATATAGCTGAAGTGATGGAGTGTTATTTGAATTTTGCTATGATGGTGATTTAATTTTTTTAATTAATGATTTAATTAATGATTATTGCATGTATGGAACATTGAATTGGAAAGCAGCTCCAGGCAGAAGTATTACTTAAGCCTTTACTTAAAAACCTCTGAGGTGTGGCATGTTGTACCAAGAATGTCCAAAACTCCAGAGGTGATTTTCTGGTCAGTTTATTGCTCACTTATTGCATTTGTTGTTCCGCAGGCCACTTCTACATCCAAAAATATTCCAACATGACAGTATAAGTTACAGCAGGGCAGCAGTTACAAACTGTTTGGTCCATCTAACCAACAGCATCTGCCACCTGATGCCTTGTAACACAACTAAAATAATACATAAAACACTAACTTGATTCCAACATTGATCTTTTTTAGCTTTTAATAGAGGTTGAGGTAGGCTTTTAAGGTAGCTGTAATTAAACCTTTACTTAAGAAACCTTCGCTTGATCGAGATGACTTAAAAAATTACAGACCTATATCCAATCTTCCATTCTTATCTAAAATTCTTGAGAAAATAGTTGCTAATCAAATGTGTGAGCATTTACACAGCAATGACCTGTTTGAAGAGTTTCAGTCAGGCTTCAGAGCTCATCATAGCACTGAAACAGCTCTGCTGAAAGTCACTAATGATATTCTTATGGCCTCAGATAATGGACTTGTGTCTGTACTTGTCCTGTTAGATCTCAGTGCTGCAATTGATACAGTCGACCATAATGTTCTCTTAGAAAGGCTGGAACATGCTGTAGGGATCAGGAAAACAGCACTAGGCTGGTTTAAATCTTATTTGTCTGACAGATTCCAGTTTGTTCATGTAAATGATAAATCATCTTCAAACTCCAGGGTTAATTGTGAAGTACCACAGGGTTCAGTACTTGGGCCAATTCTCTTTACTATATATATGCTTCCAATAGGTCAAATTATCAGGCAGCATAGGATACATTTTCACTGTTACGCTGATGATACTCAGCTTTACTTATCCATAAATCCTGATGAACCCCACCAGTTAGATAGACTACAAGCATGTCTGGAAGATATAAAAACTTGGATGACTTTAAATCTTTTGCTTCTAAATTCAGACAAGACAGAAGTTGTCGTCTTTGGACCGGAGTCTTTAAAAAAGAAGCTGCTTAGTCAATCACTTAACCTGGATGGCATTAAATTGACCTCCAGTAATAAAGTAAAAAACCTTGGTGTTATTTTTGACCAGGACATGTCATTTAAATCCCATATTAAACAGGTTTCTAGGATTTCCGTCTTTCATCTCCGGGAACATTGCCAAAATTAGAAATATCCTGTCCAGGAGTGACGCTGAAAAACTAGTCCATGCATTTGGTACTTCAAGGCTGGACTATTGTAATTCTTTACTATCAGGATGTCCACAAAATGCAGTTAAAAGCCTTTAGCTGATTCAAAATGCTGCAGCAAAAGTTCTAATGAAAATTAAAAAGAGAGATCATATTTCTCCTATTTAGCTTCCCTTCATTGGCTCCCTGTTAAATCCAGAATAGAATTTAAAATTCTCCTCCTCACATATAAAGCCCTTAATGATTTAGCTCCATCATACATCAGAGATCTGACTGTTCCATACGTTCCTAACAGGGCACTTCGTTCTCAGACTGCAGGTTTACCGGTGGTTCCTAGAGTCTCTAGAAGTAGAATGGGAGGCAGATCCTTTAGTTATCAGGCTCCTCTCCTGCTGAACCAGCTCCCGGTTTTGGTCCGTGAGGCGGACACCCTGTCTACTTTTAAGGCTAGGCTTAAAACTTTCCTTTTTGATGAAACTTATAGTTAGAGTGGCTTAGTTTATGAGGGAGGGAGTAAGGGGGAGTCAGGTTTAGCCTAAACCGGCTCAGTTATGGTTGAGGTGCAAACACACCCTCCATTTCTGCTGCCTGTATGACACCTTCTCTTTTCCAATGGTTATAATCAGTCTGACAGAGAGAGGTATCCCAATCCTTGTGGTCTTTAGTATAACAATGACCATCAGTGGGACCCTTTGTGGGGTGCCTTGAGACGACATTGTTGAAAATATGCGCCGTTTAACTAAATAATCTGAACTGAAACTTTCTGTGTAGTTATGCTGCTACAGGCTTAGGCTGCTGGAGGACATAATGACCACTTTCACCCTCTTCGCTACATTCTCACACTGCTCTCCAATTTTGCATTATTTGCTGTTATTTCAGCTTTTAACTTTGTTATCTCTTTTCTCTTCCTAGAAGCTACACCTGGCCTGACTCTGTGTCTACCTGTGACACCTTTCTGGAGAGGGGAATTGTCCAAGCTTCTGCTAGCAACAACTTAATGCTCACCCTCTACCGATGATCCACTTGGCCCTGTCTTTCAGTGTTTAGCCCTTTCTCTCTCCTAGATATAGCAATTGACTGAGCTTTTACTGTGACTAATAATATGTGCTCTCTTTCAGACTCTAAACTTGAAAACTGGCTCAGAGTTTATCTGGTTTTTCTTTCTAGATGAAACGATTAAAGGAGCTACATCCATTAACATTTACCTTTTCTTCCCATAGAAAGTACTCCTTGATCAGTGCTTCTATGTTAGCTTCCCTTCATTGGCTCCCTGTTAAATCCAGAATAGAATTTAAAATTCTCCTCCTCACATATAAAGCCCTTAATGATCTAGCGCCATCATACATCAGAGATCTGACTGTTCCATACGTTCCTAACAGGGCACTTCGTTCTCAGACTGCAGGTTTACTGGTGGTTCCTAGAGTCTCTAGAAGTAGAATGGGAGGCAGATCCTTTAGTTATCAGGCTCCTCTCCTGTTGAACCAGCTCCTGGTTTTGGTCCGTGAGGCGGACACCCTGTCTACTTTTAAGACTAGGCTTAAAACTTTCCTTTTTGATGAAGCTTATAGTTAGAGTGGCTGTTGGATGGAGTAAGGGGGAGTCAGGTTTAGCCTAAACCGGCTCAGTTATGGTTGAGGTGCAAACACACCCTCCATTTCTGCTGCCTGTATGACCCCTTCTCTTTTCCAGTGGTTATAATCAGTCTGACAGAGAGAGGTATCCCAATCCTTGTGGTTTTTAGTATAACAATGACCATCAGTGGGACCCTTTGTGGGGTGCCTTGAGACGACATTGATATAGCAATTGACTGAGCTTTTACTGTGACTAATAATATGTGCTCTCTTTCAGGCTCTAAACTTGAAAACTGGCTCAGAGTTTATCTGTTCTTTCTTTCTAGATGAAATGACTAAAGGAGCTACATCCATTAACATTTACCTTTTCTTCCCATAGAAAGTACTCCTGGATCAGTGCTTCTTTGTTCTCTTTGTGTCTCTGCTCTGTTCTCTCTAACCCCCAGTCGGTTGTGGCAGATGGCCGCTCACACTGAGCCTGGTTCTGCTAGAGGTTTCTTACTGTTAAAAGGGAGTTTTTCCTCTCCACTGTCGCTACATGCATGCTCAGTATGAGGGATTGCTGCAAAGTCAACGCCAGTGACTGTCCACTGTCTCTACATACTCATCCGGGAGGAGTGAATGCTGCAAGTCTCTGACTCGATGCAACCTGCTGGGTTTCCTTAGACAGAAGAACTTTTCAACCAATTTGAATAAATAACTGAATCTGACTGCACTGTTCAATGGTTTACATTAATTGTAATGTATGTACCTGACTTTTGTGAAGTGCCTTGAGACAACATGTGTTGTGAACTGGCTCTATATAAATAAAACTGAATTGAATTGAATTGAATTAAATAATATGGTAGAAAACATAACAGATTTAAGTTTGTTTGATTAGCTGACTATCATGACATGGCCATACATTTTCCACAGTTCACCTCTGGTTGGTTGGTCAACACCTCAGAACGCCTTCTTACCCAGAAGCTACTGGCTTTTGCAAGCAACTGAGTGCTTTGTGAGGCAGAAGACTGACTGGGTTTTGAAGAGTGTTGTTGCATGGTATACTTTGTGATGTTTGTCTAATATTTGTGTGATGTTCCTGTAAGGTTTTGTGTGTTTTTTCTCCACATATCCGACATAGTCAGCATCACCCCTTGATTATCTTTAACAGTATTGTGTTTTTTTTATGTTCAGATCAGTCATAGAGTGATCCAAGGTAGGGACCCACCTAAAACATACTACAAAGTGATCCAGAATAAAGCATGTCCAAACTTTTTACCACTTGAATTACAGTTAGGTATTTGTAGAACTCAAATTAGGCTGTTACATCCTTTCTTTAAGTTTCAGAGAGAGCGATCAAGTAATATTTTGATGTTAGCCTTTTAATTAACTTAGATAATATTTTGAATGTTAATTTCTTTTTCAGGACTGGGGATCTGTCCAGGGGTGTTACACCCAAACCCTGCTACAGTATTGTGCATTATCCCAACTTTCTGCTGGTCATAAGGTCTTTACCAGAGACACCTTCCTCGAACTAGTCCCCACCAGATCTCCATTAAACTTCACCTTCTGGATAACAGAAACAAACACTCTTCCTGCAGGCAGTAGAGAGTACATACTTCTCCATCATCTGTGCAGGTAAGGTAATGATGGCATGTGCTTGTGCACAATGAGCACTCAAATGTTAATATGTGTGTTCAACGGCAATATGACTGACTGGCTCGCAGATGATTACTGAGCTGAATGAGAGCTGGAAGCGGGCCAAGTTCAGCGGGAGGTCTGTTCTCCTGGTGTCTCTTCCTCTCTCCTCCCTGCCTTCTATCCCCTCGCTCCTTCTCCTCCTTCTGCATCTCCCTGCTGCTCCAGGAAGAGCCGCCTGGGAGTCAGGATATCTAAGGGAATTAAGACTTGGGCCTAGCTGGGACATGAATTTAACATCAAAGATAAAAGATAAGATAAAAGTAGAGCATTAACTCTCTAAATTATAGATTGAAATCTTTGTGCCGGATTACCTTGAATAGATTGTGTGGTTATTGATTCAATTGGGCAAGATTCAGGATGTTGACAGTATTTGAGGGCCTGTTAGGAATAGTTCAACACATTGGAAAAGAGAATATCAATGCCACTCATGTATTTGTGCATTAATTATAAAACTGGAACCAAGATGTGATAATTAGTTTGTGTCTGAAAATTAGACTGCTTCATCATTTTGCTTTACTTCAGTCATTAAGCCTTGGTTAATTAGTTTTTTGTCAATCTTGTTGTGGTATTTGGTTTTTTTTTGGTATTGACCCTTATAAAGTGTCAAATTTAGGAAACGTCACACAAAAAGCCTAATTAGTTGGCATTTCAGCTGCCATGACTAGAAACATTTTGAACTTTTATGCATATGATAGTACTGTAGGAAAATTATTCATTTGGAGTGGTGGCCTAGTCATTAGACAGCAGGGCATTTGCGTCTTGGAGAGGCCACAAGTACCCTGGTTCGAATCCCACAGCCTGCCACTCTGGGTTCCACCGTGTCCTGGGCCTCCTCCCGGTGAAGCGTTCCTGGAACACCTCCCTAGGGAGGCTTCCAGGGGGCAACCGGGATCTCGTTCTTTCGGTCATCACCCAAAGTTCATGACAATAGGTGAGGGCTGGAACGTAGACCGACCAGTAAATCGAGAGCTTTGCCTTTCGGCTTAGCTCTCCTTTCACCACAATGGACTGCTTAAGTTATGGTTTATTCCATTTTCTTGTTTTTTTTACCCTAATTCTTTTTATAAGATATCATCAGTATTATTAACTATTCAGTGAAATAGTGGTTAGTGAATGTAACTCTGGTACTATAAGTACTTTGTAACAAAGCATGATTGTGTACTGCAATATATCTACAAGCAGTACCATACCACATGACATATTTTCTATAAAATAACATGAATTATCCATATTTTCAATTCTAGTCAGCTGTTATCACTCTGTTTTTTTAGTTTAAGCTACATTGTTGATATCCTGCCAATTTAGTCATTATATAGATATAATTTAATCTTTTACTTTTAAACATTGTATAGTAAACGCAGTGCTCAGATGTTTTACATTATTTTACTCATATTACGAACGGGGGCTGCACGGTGGTGCAGTTGGTAGCGCCGTTGCCTTGCAGCAAGAAGGTTCTAAGGTGTGACCCCAGCCGGGAGTCTTTCTGCATGTAGTTTGCATCCTCTCCACGTGCATGTGTGGGTTCTCCACGGGTATTCCAGCTTCCTCCCACAGTCCAAAAACATGACAGTTAGGTTAATTGGTCTCTCTAAATTGCGTGAAGCAGTGTGTGCTTGGTTGTTTGTGTGTTGCCTTGTGATAGACTGGCGACCTGTCCAGGGTGTAGCCCGCCTCCCGCCCATAGACTGCTGGAGATAGGCACTATGGAAGAAGCGGTATAGAAAATGACTGACTGACTGATATTACGAACAGCGGCCTGAGCAAACTGAACATGTAAATGCTCACGTTCATTGTGATTTTCAACTTCTTGAATGTGCTAAAGTTAAAAAAAATCCTTTGTTGAAAGAATAGAGAAACGTGCATCGAAATAATGTATCAAACCTTTGTTATCAAGCCTTTACAGTAAAATAAATTACAAGGTAAAAAGCCAATCTCTTTCTAATCACTATGTGCCTTGCTCTTGAATTATTTTGACACCAACCTGAGGCAGCCCAAGGCAATAAGAACCCTTAAACAGAACTTGTTTTTAAGAACTTCCAACTACTATCACTCACCACAGCTCAGCTAGTTTCTCTATTATACCATCTATTTGCAACAAAATTGTATTGTGCGTCTACCAAATATTGAACATTATGGTTTTCAACAAAAAATTACAAAATTAAATAAATGAAAATATAAAAAATGACATTAATTGATTGTAAAGCCAAATCTTTGTTGCTTGAATGAGATTTTTGTGCTGACAGCAAGCTAGGAAATACAGTTTTTAACATGTTTTTAAATATAAAATTTAGTTTTGGTCGTATTTTGAGAAATGCTGTTTGCTTTTAGAGTTTAGAAGTAAAAAGACAAATCAAAAGTTGTCCGAAAGAATATTCCATTGGTAAAAGTATTTCAATGTGATACATGTACATTTGTAAACCTGACTTTTGTAGGTATTTTACAGCTCTTGAGCCCCCCCTGCTGGTGTGGAGCCATTAGGCAACCACTTACTTTGCTCATGGTTTGGGTTTTCTCTGCATACAATAAAATTGATTGGTTGGTGGACAATATTTAACAGCTTTTCATGAGTAATTTTCTGTTTTTCAGAATGTGATTGAGGCAGCGCTACAGTTCATGTGTGTGTGAGTTCTACATACAGAAAATATTTGTTTATTTCTTGACAGCCTTATTGTTTTATAAACAAGTTTTAATTAAACATATTGTAACCAAAAACAAAAAAAGGTAAACACTATTATCTATCACTTCCAAAGAATGGTGTTAGTTAATGAAAATATAACATAATTCATAGGCATAACTACAGAGCAGTGCTCTGTGGAGCTCTAGCTGAGAGCAGAGCTTGAAAAGCCCAAACAGATGACTTTAGCTCTATCTTATCAATATCCTGTAGTAAGCATTGAAAATCTTATCAAACTAGTAAAAACATTTTAGCAAATGAGAAAATTTGCTTTAGTTCAGATCAAATAATTTAATGATATAACATTTGGCTTAATTAACAAACATGAGAGGGAAACAACTAATTTAGGTCAAATTTTGTCAAGATAATTAGATAGAAGATTATTATGGATACTGTGGTTTAGATTCGTGTCTAAAACCTTTGTTCTGCTTCTTCTAAGTTCTTTAAGATGTGTCAAACCACCACACATAGGACCGAGGAAGTAATGCTTCCTGTTCCTGGGCCATAAAGCTTGTTTTATAGAGTCTATCTATAACATTTGACTAACAGAGATTATAGGCCTTTTATTGTGAACTCCCTCAGAGACAGAAGTTATATGAAGCTTCAATAAATCATTTGTTTCCATTGTGATATCAGCTGGTGAGGCTGTTTGCCTCTGTGAGTGAAGACCCATGTAGTGTTAACATTTATGGTGTGTAAGCTAATATATGAGAGCAGTTTATCGAAGCAGTAAAGAATGAAATACATAATTCCCTCACATGTATACTGTGTAAAAGTGCTTTTAAAGATGAGCCCTGAATACAAATTTAGAGGTCAGTAAAAATCCTGCAGTTCCGGAGAAAAATTAAATTATCTGGAGCTCTACCAAAGGTTGTTTTATAAATCACTATTGCCTCTTTGCTTTAACTGGGGATTATTTTATGTTAGCAATGTTTTATTCTGGTGTGCTTGTTTAGTTGATGGGTTGGAGAGAAAATCTAATGCTCATTTAATATACATATAACATGCAGAAATTTTGATTCATACCTTAATCAATATATATTTTACTTCCACACTGCCACATTCCCTTTTAACCCCTAAAACATAATAAACAATTCTCCAAACTGTCTCAAGGTCATTTAGTTTTCTTTAAATGCTGGATGCTTTTTCACTTAATTTTTCTCTAAAATCTAAAACGATACATTACGTTGGTACGAACATAAAGAAATCAAGTGCATTTTGTGAAATGTATGTTTCAAATGACAAAAAAATTTGGTCAAGTGTATGTAAGGACAGTGTATTGTACTTTTTGCACTGATGTAGCTTGTTTTTTTTTCTTTGTCCATATTTAATAGCTTCCTGACCATCTTGAGCACCCCCATGTGGTGAAATACTTATTGACTGAATTAATCAGAAGACGGGGCCAGGACCCCTATCGTCACTTACTTCAGGCATTCGACATGCCGAGGGGAGCGAATCTTTACCACTGCATAGAAAATAAGCTCTTGCTAAAGAGTTATTATAAGATAAAAAAGTTTTTGTTTTATTGTTAAAATTGTAAAATTTTGTTACTATTTTACAATCACTTCATAAAAATAGAAGAAACAGAAAATGTCTAACACTTCTACTCGATTCTCTCAGCAGATTCTTTTCTATAACAACCCTCCTCCATTGATGCCATTATGTTTATATCTTACATGTTTTTTTTCCGTTTTCATTACTCCCAGTCCTTGACCTGGTTGAGGGCAGGTGAAGTTCACGCTGATATATTAACACTTATGGTTCCTCTCATTATCTGCTTCATTTAGCCTATGATTAACTCACAATCACAAGGTGTGATTAAAAGTCAGGGTAAAAATATTCTGTATGTGTTTAATATTCCACTAACAAGGCGGTTAGCTCCTAAACTGCCAACAAAACAGATATATGACTGTAACACGTGCACACACACACACACACACACACACACACACATGCACATACACACAAACACACACACACACACACACACACACACACACGCACTTCCATATACATCTCTGCTCTTTGCCTGAAAACCCAGACCTAAACTCTTCATATCTCCCCACCACACCTCGTGCTGCGTGGAATTAGAAAACCATCCCTGCAGTCTCATTAATTAATTAAACACCATGTGCCAGTGGCACCTGGGTGCCGGTTATCACTGCCACTCAGGCACACCGTGATCTTAATAACCACCTCACCACAGGGCAGTCAGAGTGGAGGAAGGGCTAAAGAGACGGTCAACAACTTTAATGTAAAGATGTCTTTAGAGCGCGAGGAAACAACTTCAGACCACATCTTTATGTATCATAGGTAAAGCAAAACACATAGTGAGTGATACCTGGTTAATGCTGTGTTTTTATTTGTGTATCCCCCTTGTTGTTATGAGTTCCTCGCATATGGCCTCAATGAGGACCCTAAGTCACTGCAGCACTGCTTTCCTCATGATTTGTTCCAAGTACCTCCATACCCACAGACACACAGCAAGAACATGCACACATATGTGCTTAAAATACTGACCAATAAGCATCTTGCATTATTAGCATTAGTTTACATAAACATAATTTTAATGCATCCTTGTTTACTAAATTATGTCAGCATTTGTAATTCAAACAGTGCTTTAAAAACAGATTAAGATAAAATATTTGTGAGAGAAAATATTCTCCATGTAGCTTCATGGTAAACATCCTCTTTGATGGTGATTAAACCCACAAAAAAAAAATTTTGATTTAGATTTTTGTTTTTATAGTCTAATCCCCTCATGCTCTATAAAAATACAAATAATCCTCTATTCCCCCCCGGGCTTTTCCAAAATTTTAATTTCCTTCCCTTTTTTTATTTTAAAAACGTGGGTCCCAAAATTGGGGTTCTCTAAAAAATTTTTTTAAAAAAAGGGAAAAAAGGGGTTTTTTCCCCGGGAAAAAAGGGAACAAATTTCTAAAATTTTTTCCCCAATTTTTTAACAAACCTTTTAATTATTTTAAAAAAAAAATTTTTTAAGTTTTTATTTTTCAAATTTAGGTATTCTAAATCTTTTTCTATAATTACTCAAAAAAAAAAAAAAAACTTTTAAAAAAATTTTTTGTTAGGAAGTCGGGAAAAAAAAAAAAAAAATTTTTAAACAAAGGGGGGCAGAGGGGAAACAGGTTAGGTTTTTGGGCATTTTCCCGGAAATAACCCCATCTCCCAAAACAAAAACCCCTTTTTTCAAATTGCGTTTATTTTCTTTTTTTTCCAAATCCCCCAAAAGCTTTTTCCTTTTTTAAAGTGGCAATGGCCCGGTTTTCAAAAGGGGGGTTGGTTTTTTTTTGGGGGGGGGGGGGGGGGGGGGGGGGGGGGGGGGGGGGGGGGGGGGGGGGGGGGGGGGGGGTGTTTGGGGGGGGGGTTTTTTTTTTTGGGGGGGGGTGTTTTGGGGGGGGGGGGGGTTTTTTTTGGGGGGGGGGTTTTTTTTTTTGGGTTGGGGGGGGGGGGGGGGGGGGGGGGGGGGGGGGGAGGGTTGGGGGGGGGGGGGGGGAGGGGGGGGGGGGGGGGGGTTTTTTTTGGGTTTTTGGGGGGGGGGGGGGGGGGGGGGGTGGTTTTTGGGGGGGGGGGGGGGGGGGGGGGTTGGGGGGGGGGGGGGGGGGGGGGGGGTTTTTTTTTGAAAAAAAAGGGGTTTTGGGGGTTTTTTTTTGGGGGGGGCGGTTTATAAAAAATTTTGGGAAATTTTTTAAAATAATGGGGGTTTTAAAATCTTTTTTTTTTTTAAGGTTTTTTTCCCCAAACCCCAAAAGGGGAAAAAAAAACCGTTTTTTGAACCTTTATGAAAAAAAAACGGGTAAAAAAATCACTTTGAAAAAGAAAAATCAAAGTTAAAGGATTGGTTTCCCAGAATCAATGTTTCATTTTCTAAATGAGATTGTTGTTGAGTAAAATAAAATACAGCAAAAGCACCTAATAGTGTATTTTTTTGACCATGTTATTTTGTTATCATACCAAGTTTGTATATTCATGTGCAATAAAGAATCAACTGCAGTATTGATCAAGGATATTTGTACGACAAATGACAATTGCCCACCATTACTGCTCTTTCCTGGGACTATAGACTGTAGACTGTATCTTGCATATGGCCTTAAAACTTGCTGTCAGTACATGCTTATTCTAACCTGTCACAATACATTCAAAAGGGGTTTCCATAAGTTACCAGGCAAAAACTAAAGTATTGAACCCTTCAATGATTCATATATGTATTCATTTGTTTATTTATTAACATTTTAGTGACGACAGCTGAATAAAAACTCATTGGGAAATTTTTTTCTACCTCAATCAGCAGAGTGGGAAAAAATCTTAATTTATTTTTTTAAGTCTTTTTTTCTCTCAACAACCCTCAAAAAGGGCTTTGAACAATAAACCAAGATTTCTTTGGTGAAGCCGGGTATGATAATAACAATACGTGGTCAACAAATGCACTATTGCTAAATGCACTATTCATAAAGCTATAGCTGCAGAATAGTCTCAAATCCCAGTTCCAGACTATTGACGCTTAAACAGATTTTTTTTTTAATCAACATAAATGAAAGTTAAACACTTAAAAACTATTTTTTGTCATTTTTGGAAACACCACTTAAAAAAGCTGACATTTTTTTCTTTTTTTATGAGGAGCACATCAACTTTATTTTTAATTAGGCTCGTGATGTACTACTTTGTTTTAATAGAAATTGTTTAACTTTAAATTTTCCTAATTGCCATAATATCCTATTAGCTGAATGATTACCAGATAGTATCAGTCTAACTATCCTCGAACCAAATATTGGGGGTGTAAAAGTGGGATTTGTATTTTCTTAGAACAAACGTCTGCTGATTATTAAATCAGAAAAACATTTCCCACATTAGCAATCAGCACCAGCCAGGCTCATATAAATTAATTGATCTGAAATATTCAACATGGTGGATTTTGGTATTTATTTTAAATTAAACCATAGTCAGCAGTACTAATTGGACCAACAGTGACTAATAATACCTGTAGCTGTGAAAAACAAGTGGTAACACTGTTGGTGTCTTTGCTCCTCAGCTGCAGAAATTGACTGTGAAGAAACATCTAAATCAATGAAAGGACTGAAAATTTAAAGCACAACCAGTGAGACCAACAACAGACAGATATTTCTACTTGCTGGTTGCTGTGGCTCATTGTGTCAGCCTCATGAAATTAATAAATACAAACAAAGCACATTGTTATCAATAAGCAAATTATTAGACTTACTGTTACACTTAAACATGCACAGTTAAGGCCATCTGGTGTTAATGAAGGCATTTCAGATAATACACAACTAACAGGTCCCTAATAATTGGCAAGTGCATGTCAGTCTGCCAGTTAGTTTCAAATCAGTAGATTGCCCAACTCACATTACAACAGGTGAGATATTTTTTAATATGCAAAACTTTTATAACAATACTGCTTTGTACACCATGCATCCAGTATAAGAGGGAGCATTGTTTTAATGGCTACAATTTTAAAGGCAGAAGCTGAATAAAGTTGATTTAATGTTATTGTAGTAGTGATGTGCAACAAAAGTTGGCAATTTAAAAAAATGTTTTCTGTTTAAATCAGTCAAAGTGTGTCAATTCAATTTAATTCAAAAATACTTTATTAATCCCTAAGGAAAATTAAATGTTGTTGTAGCTCATATCATGCAGGTTTCTTCAAAGAGCCGTTATAGATGCTGACGGCTGTGGGCAGGAAGGATCTCCTGTAGCGGTCTGTCTTACAGCAAGTCTCTGACTGAAGACACTCTACTGTTGTAGAACAGGTCCATGAAGAGGATGCTCAGGGTTATCTGTAATTTTCTTCATTTTATGAAGAATCCTTCGTTGCACAATGAGCTCCAGAGGTTCCAGAGGAGTGGCCGGAGAGGAGAGAAGTCCCTGGCTCTGATGCTGCTTCCCCAGCAGACGATGGCAGAAGAGATCACACTCTCCACAACAGACTTATAGAATATCTGCAGCATCTTGCTGCAAACACCAAAGGACCTAAGCTTCCTCAAGAAGTACAGTCTGCTCTGTCCCTTCTTGTAGACGGCTTCACAGGTTGCATCTCCACTCCAGTCTGTTGTCCACGTGAACACCGAGATATTTATACTCCTCCACCACCTCCACTTCTTCTCCCATGATGGAAATAGTTTTTGACCTATTCTTGATTCTCTTAAAATCTACAATCATCTCCTTTGTTTTATTCTTGTTCAAGATGATTGTTTCCACACCATGCCACAAAGCGGTCCACCAGCTCCCTGTACTCAGCTTCTTGTCCATCTCTGATCCACCCCATGACTGCAGAATCATCTGAGTATTCCTGTAAATGACAGGAATCTGTCTTGTACTGGAAGTCTCAGGTGTACAGAAGATGAATGGTGAGAGTACAGTCCCCTGTGGTGCTCCTGTGCTGCCGACTACCTGGTTAGACACACAACCCTTCAGTCTCACAAACTCTGGTCTGCTGGTATGCTTGTAATTTAAAGTGCTTTACAAATAAAGCTGGATTGGGATGGTGTTATCCATACAGAAGTTTATATAGTCAGTTGGGGTGTTTATGTTGGATAAGGTCACATTATCCATTTTAGGAGGGAGGCAAGAAAATGTAAATGTTTTCACACCCTATTTTAACTATTTATACTGTTTTGTCTTAATTTCAGATGAAAACATAACACAGAAAGCATGTAACAGCTTCCTTCAGCTGATGGCTCCAAATTCCAAAGGTTCTTGAAGAAAATCATAATCAGCACACCTTCCATCCCGCAGGTCCGAGTCCTTGAAGGGACTTGCATCAGGGTTAACAACAAACACAACCTGGCGTGTTCTGGCATTGCTGCGAGACTTTCCTGCATTGGGAGTTCAAATATGACCTGGAGAACTTCAACAGCGAGCATTTCGCCACATTTGTGGGACACGGCCGCACTGAGTGCAACCAGGTGGGGACAGGGATTTGGCAGACACAGACATTTTCTTTGTAATATACTTATTTAGTTCCAACAACCTTACAAATTCCAAAATTATAAATAAAGCCTTCAACGTATGATTATACGTGATTATTTATTAAATGAAATTTCTATGTTTATCTTTTTAGAGAATTAAGGAGACATTTTGGGTAATCATTCATTTATTAAATAAATGGTGGTACTTTTGGTCCATCATACATGGTTACGCTCTTACAGTGGGCAGAACAAGTATTTGATACGCTGCTGATTTTGCAGGTTTTCCCACTTGCAAAACATGTAGAAGTCTTTAATTTTTATCATAGGTACTCTTCAACTGTGAGTGATGGAATCAAACAAAAATCCAGAAAATCTCATTGTGTGATTATTAAGTAATAAATAAGCATTTTATTGAATGACAAGTATTTCACACATCAGAAAACCAAAACTTAATATTTGGTACAGGAACCTTTGTTTGCGGTTCCAGATATTAGACATTTCCTGTAGTTCTTGATGAGGTTTGCACACACCGCAGCAGGGACTTTGGACCACTCCTCCATAAAGATCTTCTCCAAATCCTTCAGGTTTTGGGGCTGTTGCTGGGCAATATGGACTTTCAGCGAAGATTTTTGATTGGGTTCAGGTCTGGAGACTGGCTAGGCCACTCCAGGACCTTGAGATGGTTCTCACTGAGCCACTCCTTAGTTGCCCTGGCTGTGTGCTTCAGGCCATCATGCTGGAAGACTCAGCCATGACTCATCTTCAATGCCCTTACTGAAGGAAGGTTGTTGTTGGCTAAGATACACAGCTCCATCCATCCTCCCCTCAATACACTGCAATCGTCCTGTCCCCGTTGCAAAAAAGCATCCTCAAAGAATGATGTTTCCACTTCCATGCTTCACGGTAGGGATGGTGTTCTTGGGGCTGTGCTCATCCTTCTTCCTCCAAACACGGTGAGTGGAGTTGAGACCAAAAAGCTCTATTTTTGTCTCATCAGACCACATGACCTTCTCCCATTCCTCCTCTGGATCATCCAGATGGTCATTGGCAAACCTTAGATGGGCCTGGACATGCTCTGGCTTGAGCAGGGGGACCTTGTGTGCGCTGCAGGATTTTAATCCATGACGGTGTAGTGTGTTACTAATGGTCTTCTTTTAGACTGTGGTCCCAGCTCTCTTCAGGTCATTGACTAGGTCCTGCCATGTAGTTCTGGGCTGATTCCTCACCTTCCTCATGATCATTGATGCCCCACAAGGTGAGATCTTGCATGGAGCCCCAGACCGAGGGAGATTGACCGTCATCTGGAACTGCTTCCATTTTTTTATAATTGCACCAACAGTTGTTGCCTTCTCATCAAGCTGCTCGGCTATTTTCCTGCAGCCCATCCCAGCCATGTGCAGGTCTACTATTTTATCCCTGATGGCCATTGTGGAGAGGTTGGAGCTTGCTTGATTGAATGTGTGGACAGGTGTCTTTTATACAGATAACGAGTTAAACAGGTGCAGTTAATACAGGTCATGAGTGGAGAACAGGAGGGCTTTTTAAAGAAGAACTAACAGGCCTGTGAGAGCCGGGATTCTTACTGGTTGTTAGGTGATCAAAAACCTATGCAATAAAATGCGAATGAATTACTTAAAAATCACACAATGTGATTTTCTGGATTTTTGTTTTGAAGTTGAAGAGCCCCTATGATAAAAATCAAAAGATTTCAACATGCTGTGCAAGTGGGAAAACCTGCAAAATCAGCAGTGAATCAAATAGTTGTTCTCCCCACTGTGGGTACATGGAAATTTTAAAAGGTTTTACAAATGCTTAAGAAGAAAAATGAACTTTTTCTACTTCTTTTCAGTTTTAACAACTACGTAAAAAATGTAATTTAATTTAAAAAAATATAAATAATACTAAAATACATCTCAAATTTACAGTTTTTTTCTTTAGATTCCCTTCAAGAATAAGAATGAAGCCCATTCAGACACAACTCAAACTCTCCAGATGATAATCCAACAACGAATGGAAACACAGAATTAAAACTTCTGTGTTTTGTTGCATCTGTCCCTCGGCCATTACCAAAGTGCAAAATAAAACTTTCTTGCAGCGGGATTTTTCTTGGGATGTTTTATTTACAGCAATAACAATGTATCCGAGCCTGCTTCATCGCCCACAAAATCCTTACACAAGTCAATTAAAGGCCAACAAATGCACCAGCAAAAGTGGGACTCATAAGAAATGGGGCGAAACTATGTGTCTTCTTGTTTATTAAGACTCAAGAATGTCAATAGGAGCCTTTCTATACAGTAGGAAGCCAGAGGAGGTCATCGCGGAGACACAATGACCTTCTGCTATTCTCCTCATTGATAATGACCCAGACACAGTGCCCATCAACCAGACCTCTAATAAAGCCAAACGCTCCAACATTTGCTAATAACCTTTTACGCAGCTGCAGGAAGGGGAACAAAGCTTTGGACGGACAGGATGGGGCAGAAAACATCCACCTTATCGATCTGAGATTGTGCACTGCCTGATGGCATGTGGTGATGACTGCGTTCCTCTTCTTCATCGTCAAAAAGACACAAAAACAAAATGTGCTGTAGAAGACAAAAAAAAAAAAACAGACACACAGTGCAAAACATTTCCCGCTAACAATCAATCCTCGTTGGAGACTCATTTTCTGGGCTCTTGGTTGCCATGTTGCGGCACTTTTTCACGGTTGCAAACGCGCTTACAGAGCTGGTATTTTTCCAGCAACAGGATAGGTAAACTAATTTCTCATTTCCTAATTGGTACAGGGATTCCATCCTTTTCTCGCCTCACAGCAACCTCTCATGGGGAGGGCTGATTAATTAGTACTAATAATACACACCAAGCCCCGTACTGCCCAAAAGTTTCAAACCGCTCTTTAGATTTAGTTTCCAATGAGGCAGACCTTGTAATCTTCTGAACTGGTCTTGACCCATAGTTCTTCATCTTTATAAAAAGCTCTTTCACTGTTGTTTTTTTGGACTTTGGCTGTTTTTAATGCTCATTTTCTCTCCCCTCATGGCCATGACACACATATTGTGTTAAGTGTTTTAACAATCAAGAATTCAATGACAGGGCAGAAAATGAGTGCAATGCTTTAAATAACATCATTCAGATCTGTGGAAAAAAAACTCTGGCTCCTGGAAATGAAAACAAAACACAAGACTTTTGCACAGTAATACGTCTAGCAGTTGTTCAGTTTCACATTTCCACTGTTTTCCTCCTCCCTTTGCATCACTTGCTCAGCTGGACAATGTACCCATACAACTGGTCTGAGAAGGCCTGAAGAGAGAACCTCTCCTCCACCCTCCTCTTCCCAGCTTGTCCCATGTCCCTGCGGAGGCGTGTGTCCCTGATAAGCCTCTCCATGGCCTTGGAGAAGGCCTCCGCCGTGGGCTCGCACAGGAAGCCCGTCTCCCCGTCTGCCACGCTCTCAAGGGGCCCCCCTGAGTTCACAGCGATAACTGGACAGCTGCAATACATGGCTTCTACAGGAACTATCCCAAAATGTTCTCTGCTGGGAGTGTAAAGCACTGCGGTGGATGTTCGCAGCAGGACCACCTTCAGGGAATCAGAAGGAGAGCGCATAAAGGTGACGCAGTCCTTCAGGTGGAGCTGCTCTGCCAGTTCATTCAGCTCGATGTAGTGTTGAACGTTCTCAGTAACGCGGTCGTCGTAGCCCCCGGCGATTACCAAGTGAACACCCCCTCTCTGACCCGGGGTTAGGCTGCATCTTAGGACTGCCAGAGCCTCCAGAGCCAGGCGCAGGTTCTTCTTTCTCTCGTAGCGGTTCAGAGACAGAAACAGGTGAGATATCCCTTCAGGAAGCAGCCCCTGGAGGCCCTGTGCTTTCGTGGACAACTGATTAAAGGTATTAGTGTTGAGGGACGGATAGAGGACATCTGTGTGGACTTGGTTTAGACTGCAGAAGGTCTCTCTGAAGATGCCTGCAGTGAACTGGCTGTTCACCAAAATCTGAGAAGTAAAGAGAAATTACAGGAGAATCTTATTTATTTCACATCTGTTTGAGTTCATTTTGACTTTGGTAGCAGTTTAGGGACTGTCACCATTTCATTTTAAAGGCCTTGAACAGGTTCCTGAGCTAATACAACAGCTTGACCATGTTGACCATGGCCATCAGTGGCCTCTAGATGGACACCCTGTCTACTTTTAAGGCTAGGCTTAGAACTTTCCTTTTTGATAAAGCTTATAGTTAGAGTCGCTTAGGTTATCCTGAGCTATCTCTGTAGTTATGCTGCTATAGGCTTAGGCTGCTGGAGCACATAATGAAAACTTTCACCCTCTTCACTACATTCTCACACTGCTCTCCAATTTTGCATTATTTGCTGTTATTTCAGCTTTTAACTTTGTTCTCTCTCTTTTCTCTTCCTAGAAGCTACACCTGGCCTGACTCTGTGTCTACCTGTGACAACTGTCTGGAGAGGGGAATCCTCCAAGCTTCTGCTGGCAACAACTTAATGCTCACCCTCTACCGATGATCCACATGGCCCTGTCTTTTAGTGTTTAACCCTTTCTCTCTCCTAGACATGGCGATTGACTGAGCTTTTACTGTAACTAATTATATGTGCTCTCTTTCAGACTCTAACCTTGAAAACTGGCTCAGCGTTTATTCAATTCAGTTTATTTATATAGCACCAATTTACAACACATGTCGTCTCAAGGCACTTCACAAAAGTCAGGTACATACATTACAATTAATCTTAATCATTGAACAGTGCAGTCAGATTCTGTTATTTATTCAAATTGGATAAAAAGTTTTCTATCTAAGGAAACCCAGCAGATTGCATCCGTCAGTGACTTGCAGCATTCACTCCTCCTGGATGAGCATGTAGAGACAGTGGTACAGTCACTGGCGTTTCCTTTTTTCTAGGTGAAACGACTAAACGAGCTACATCCATTAACATTTACCTTTTCCTTCCCATAGAAAGTACTCCTGGATCAGTGCTTCTTTGTTTCTCTTTGTGTCTCTGCTCTGTTCTCTCTAACCCCAGTCGGTCGTGGCAGATGGGCCGCTCACACTGAGCCTGGTTCTGCTGGAGGTTTCTTCCTGTTAAAAGGGAGTGTTTCCTCTCCACTGTCGCTACATGCATGCTCAGTATGAGGGATTGCTGCAAAGTCAACGCCAGTGACTGTCCACTGTCTCTACATACTCATCCGGGAGGAGGAAATGCTGCAAGTCACTGACTGGATGCAATCTGCTGGGTTTCCTTAGACAGAAAAAAGTTTTATCCAATTTAAATAAATAACTAAATCTGACTGCACTGTTCAATGATTAGGACTAATTGGAATGTATGTACCTGACTTTTGTGACGTGCCTTGAGACGACATGTGTTGTGAATTGGCGCTATATAAATAAACTGAATTGAATTGAATTAAACTATACTGAACATAATCCACAAACTCTATGGCTTTACCTGGATTTTATGTGAGAAGCCAGTGCAGTGCAGCACTTTATTGTGAAGTGGAAAATTATATTGTTTTTACAGATAAAAAAAGTCTCAAGACTGCTGTGCATTTGTGTTCACTCCCCTTCCATATTGATACTCCTAAATAATATCAAGTACAACCATTTAATTTCAGAAGTCACTCACTTAGTAAAAGAAGTCTTTGTGTTAATTACTGTCAAAATAAATCCAGCTGCTCTGTGAAGACCTCAGAGGTTAATTAGAGACAATTAGATAACAAACAGCATCGTGGAGACCAAGGAACACAGAAGACAGCTCAGGGAGAAAGCTGTGGACAAGTTTAAAGCCTGTCAGACACTCTTTGCCAAACAGGCTGGACTTACTCAAAGGAGCAGCCAAGAGGCCAATAGTAACTCAGGAGGAGCTGGATAGATCCACGGCTCAGGTGGAGAAAATGTCAATTTGCACAAATCTAACCTTTTATGGAGAATATGCAAGAAGAAAGTCATTGACAAAAGGAAGCTATACAAGGTCTGGGTAGCTGTCTGCCACAAGGCATGCAGATGACACAGCACAGATGTAGAAGAAGGTGCTCTGGTCAAAGGAGCCTTTGAAGGCTCACCTTCCAACAGGACAACGTCCAAAAATAAAAGCTAAAGCTGCAATAGATCGATTTAGGTAAAAACATTCAGGTGTTAAAATGGCCCAGTCAAAGTCCAGACCTTAAACTAATGGAGTATTTGTGGCAAGACATAAAAAACTGCTTTTTTAGAGATCCTCTCCATGCAATCTGACTGAGTGTGAGCTTTTTTAAAAGTAGAATAAACATAGCAGGTTCTAGACTTGCTGCTATAAGTGCAATGAAAGATATTACGAGGTAATCACTCAGTCAGAACAGCTGAACATGAATGTAGGACACTCTTTTCAGATTTTTTTAATCTTTAGAACTTGAAAACAATCGCTAATTTGCTTTCCACTTCATAACTTTGCACTACTTTGTTTTGGTATATGAAATAAAATCCCATTAAAATACACTGAGGTTTGTGGTTGTAATGTAACATGTACAAAAAGGTCAAGGGATAAGAATATAAAACACACACACACACACACACACACACACACACACACACATCAGCTAATAAACTAAAGGGGTAAGAGTTATAACATTTCAAAATTGTCATAAAGAAACTATTTCTTTCACACACAAAAACATGTCAGTAACTGCTAACATATCACTCCTGTGTACTCAATGCTGAAGACACAGGAAATACACACTTTTTTTTGATGAAAATTGTTTATTTTTTATCTTTAAGGAGAACAACCTTTTCCTTTATCTGATAAATCATCCTGATGTTCTATTAGGCAGCAGCTTTGATAAAATGAACAGCTTTCTTTGTCTCGCATTTAGTTTCTGGCTGCAATCTCTTCATCGAATGAAGCCTCCTACTAGAAACCCTTAGGTGTCTTCTTGCAGTCTTCTTCAGCTTTGTTGGATTAGGGGATTCCAGAAATGATTGTTTGTGAGACAAGGTTTGAGAGGCAAACCATGGCTGGAACCTTCTATAGCCGAGATTAGTTTTTGGGTTGTGCCTGACTATCCTAAACAGTATTTTATTCTAAGATTAGATAAAAAAAGATTATGATAAACACCTAGGAATATTGTGTGTTTAACCAGGAGTGTTTCCAAAGGTTTCTCAGGAGTCTAAATCATTTTATTGTTGAGGTTTAGACTTTTAATTACCAGATCAGCCATGCCAGTGGTGCGTTCTTCCAACCAGTCAATAGGAGCTCTATAGAGCTTCTTTAGGGCTGATTTCCTCTGGGTCAGCAGCTGATCCGGAAAGTGACAGTAGAACAGGACTTTCTTCCTGTGCCGGGACAGCCGCAGCACCGGTATACAAACCGATACCTAGGGTCAAAAGAAACTCAATAACTAGACAATCTGTTCCAGAAAAAGTAGATAAATGTCCACTTTTGTAAGGTGAAGCCGCAATGATTTGACGCAAAACAGAAGATTTCTCTGTTTTTAGCAATAAAAGGATCCCTGAGAAACCTCTGAGCGAATGATCAGGCACTGATGGCTTACTCAGATGATTTACTCACCTGATCACAGAAGATGACATCATACTCCACACTGCTGAGAAAGACCAGGTAGAAGGCCACATAGATCATCCGAAGGTACGCACACAGAGCATGCAGGTAGCCAAACACACTGGTGGGTAACCAGTCGCCAACACATACCTTTAAGAAAATAATATTTATTGAACAATTTATGAAACGGTCTTAGACTGTCAGTGTCTTGAATGTTATTCTTTACATGTATTTTCTTGACATGTCGGTCAGAGGTTTACATACACCTTTCATTGCCATGAATGTCATTCCTTTTTGGGTTTTTAATTGTTTATTTAATCTGTTATTTTTTTATTTACAATTTTAGTGACATTTAGAAACACCACTAAAAACATCGCTGTTAATATTTGATTAAATGTCCATTAGTTTATTTGTAGAGAAACCACTAATAATCAACAAGCTTTTGTCACAATTAAGGCCAAATATTTGACCGTTCCTTTTTTAAGGCCTTTTAGGCATAGTCCAAACATTTTAAAAGGGTTGAGAACTAGGCCAGTCCAGAAGGTTACTGTCTGTCTGCTTAATCCATTCCAAACTCACTTGTGATGCGTTTTGGGATCATTGTACAGCTGGAACACCCAACGGAGTCCAGGTTTCAACTATCTCACATTTGATCTGAGGTAAAGTAGCCTTTTTTCTTCATTATTCCACTTTGCGCAATGCTCCAATAACAACAGCAGCTAAACAAACACCACATCATGATGCTGTCACTACCATGCTGGACGGTTCATAAAGTGGTGTTAGGTTTGACAAACTCACCTTGACTCCTTCACACATGCTTCTTGTTACTGTGGCCAGATAGCTCAATTTATCTCTTGTCTGAACATAAAACCTCTCGAGAAGACACTTGTTAGTTGTGCTTGAAGGTGTCAAATTTGAAGCAAGTGCTTCTTTTTTGGTGAGCATTCTGTCCGTCTTTTCCAGATAATAGCAGACCTGAGAGTTGTGCCTCTTTTCCATTCACGGTTCCAACATCGCATGGCTCCACTCCACTCGACCATTGATGGCTGAAGGTGGAGCTTGAAGCCCCACCTCCAGCCATCAGCATCATGTGCTGGCCAAAGTAAAATAAATACACGTCTTTTATCGCACATCATGTCCTCTTAAAACAGTTAGGTTGCGGAGTCCAGATCACCCTCCCGCCCACAACTCACGGGACGATGGCCATAAATGCCATCAATGATTTCAAACCACCGGCATGGTTTGACCCGCTCTGGCCATTGTGGTCTTCAATAATTTAAGTCACTCTTCAGTTTTTTTAGCTTTTCCCAGCGATGTGGTGTGCTGTAAAATCAGTGGATTGTCGTTTTATCCGCTACTTCAGCGAACACTTTCTCGTGCCGCTGAAATACGGCTGACCCCGCTCCTGGCCTATCAGGGAACAGCAGTCTGTTCAAGTCACATCTCGGCCCTACTCAGGTCCCTGATGGGACCTGCAATCAAATGAGGGTCAGATGGTTAAAAACTTGGCCACAATCATGTGTTGGAACAGAACAACGATCCCAAACACACACCAAAACTGGTTTGGAGTAGATGAAGCAGGCTAACATTATGCTTTTGGAATGGGTCTGACCTAAACACCATTGAAAAAGTATTACCTAACTGAAAATCCAAGTAAAACAAGAACACGATTAAAAAAGCACGATTGAAAAAGTATTACCCAACAGAAAATCCAAGTAAAACAAGGACATTACCAATTCCTCCACAAAGACAGGTTATATATTCACCCAGAATTATTCAAGAAGCTTGTTGATGGCTTCAAGAAGTGTGTGGCTGAGGTTTAACTTGCAAGGGTACATTTAACCAAACATTAATGAGAATGTATACCTAGATTTTAATGTGAATGTGGAATTTTTACCATGTGCGGATTACAGAAAATCTGTGTTAAATTTGAACCAATGTGTTTTTAAAGTGAAATACAAGTGGTGGATTTTTTCATTCTTCCACTTTGAAAAACAAAACAAAAAGTAAAAAGCTCAACAATTAACAATATCCATGTCAATGACGAGTATGAAAAGCTAACCAGTATTGTACAATACACTGTAGGATGTGTTTTAACACACCACAGGAAGATCTGGGTCCCGGGTCTCAGAGAAGCAGTGTTTTGGATCATAATGGGCCGTCCAGATCTGAACGCTGCATCCTTGAGACTTCAAGGCAACAGCAGCATCAACCACTAACCGCTCTGCACCTCCAATACCAAGATCCGGATGGAGAAACACCACCCGAGGCATCCTGCACATAATAACATATAAAGTGAATTTAGAGTATGCATTACACTAAAATACTGTTTCACAGTCAAAGTTTTCATTGGTTCAGCTAAAGAAATGAAAGCCCACTGTGTCATCGAAAATAACAAGAAAACAGTCTGTTACAACTGTGTAATCAGAAGAGCAATGCACAAAATAAAAATCTAAAAGGAAACCCATAAATAAAACATCAGAACATACATTGCATTCATTAAAACCAAGCCAGGAAGTCAAGAAGTAAACTTTTTACTGTCACATTGCTAAGGCTAAGTTACATTGAAAACGATTACCCACTCTACCCGGTCTGCAAACGTCTTTTATCTGTACTTTAAATAAGCTGATATTTAATTATAGGTGAAAGCATAGTTGAAAGCAAGAATACACACAGGCGTACGAAAAGGTTGTTTCAGTCAAAGTTGGACGTTTAAATTCTAAGTGTTAATATTGGCACTAGATTGAAACCCTTTTCTCAAACGAAAATAATATGACGAGAGCTGTTACAACTAAAAGTCCAAACCACATCTAGTTTAACGTAAAATACGGCTATGTTTACCTTTCAAGCTCTCCACTACCGTGTTCAGGTTTGGAAACCATCGATTAAGCTGGCTTGATCAGCAACTGCTATCACGAAGAACTGACTCCGGCCTGCCATTTTGGTTCTGACCCACAGTTTCTTTAAACCCACTCGAGGTTCCTGTTTGAGCCCCAATGGCGTTTGTTTCCTTCACTACACCATCGTAAGACACGTCTCTCTCGGAGTCAAGGCGTATCGGTCATTTGCCTTTCATAAATTAATAGCTTCACATTATACGTGTTTTTTTTTTTGATAAGAGAATGATGTGTTCATTTTTTTCACCTGAAATAATAAACATGAAACTGTTTAAGTGACATGTTTTTCTTTTTGTATCGGATCCATTTTAGTCAGTCAGTCAGGCGTCTACTCGGTCACCCTCAAAGGTCCTCAATTTAGCATTCGTGTCCCCTTTTTAGACGAACGTCAGCTTTGTGGGCTCTCTTCTGAAGTTTTGATCATTATACTACAGTCTACCTTTATTTCTGACGTGTATATCAGGTTCAAGGGAGGCTCTGGCTTTAGACCGGCATCAAGAAACATAAAACAAAATGGTAATTTTCTCATTTTGATCTAAAAATGTCTTTTTTCAGCTAGCTAGCTTAGTTACATTCATTTCGGGCCAGTAAACGTTTTGCATTTAGCCCGTTAGCTGTGGACGTGGCCATTCCTCTGAGATTCATAAATTTTTTACTGTTACAGTATTTAATTAAATTATTTACTCTAAGTATATATAAAATCAATAATATAAGACTACGATTGCTGTTAAGAGCTACATTGTAACTACGTTTGCCACGGCCTGTGCCCTAAACTAATCTGTACCTTGTATTCTAAATGTTATGTATGCAGGTGGATGGAGATTTTCATTCTAAATAAAGACAAAAACTTGTTATCAACAACTACTATATTATCAGAACTATACCATCTCATAAATACTGGATATCTGGAATTATTAAATTTATAATATAGCCTATAGACTTCAAAATTGTGAGGGTATAATTGATCCAGTAATACACATTTAAACTGCCTCTGTAACAGCGTTCTGAATTTTGTTTATATTGGGACCAAATCAATATTTTTGTAAGCATTATTACGGTTCATGTTTTACCTTGAATGGTTTCTAATAGGTCTGTATTATTGCTCTTCCTTTGTTTTATTCTTTTCTTAAAAAACTAATGCAATCCTGTGTTTAAAGTAATATTTCAAGTGGTTGTTATACACCATTTATAACTTCCAGAGCTGTTGTTAAAAGTTATGGCCTTGGCTTTGAGTTTGTAAGACGGTAATGGACAAAATAAATGGTTGGAAAGAGAATTTATTTCACCTGAATTGTGTTTGTATTTTCTTTTAGCCTGGACCAGCAGCAAGTGCAACTAACGTTGGGGCATCTAGCCGTTCCCCCAGTAAAACAGTGGCTCCTCGGGCTGCAGGCTCTACAGTCAGGCAAAGGTACATAATCTAAACTTTAACTTGTCCTAACATTATACATTCACAGTTCTAACATTCATTTCATTAATGAGTTTTCATGCGAAAAAAAAATAGATGATTGATTTGATTCTTTCCTTCTCTTTGTTGGAATTGGGATAATTTTAACAAAGGCTGGTAAAAGGTACAATAATGCAGGTATATATTGTAAATAAAGCCATTCATTGTTGTTTAACTCTAGGTTAAAAAAAAACATGTTTGGTTTGTAGACTTTGTAAATAAAAACGGTTGAGGGTGCAAATTTGTTAGTCTTGAATTTAAACAGAAGAAGAATCACTTTTGTTATTACGTCAATATTTTCAACAGAAAGCAGAAAAGCAACAATTAGTCCTAATGCTGCTAAAGTAATATATTGTTTTATACAGGTATAATAGTCTTATTTAAAATGCTTATTTATTCTTATTTGTATTTTGATGCATATACAAATTTATAGAATGAACACCAACTAATAAAGAATATTGTACGTTGTGGCTTTTCTGGTCTTGATAAGCGTTAGAAAAGTAGAGCAAAATCAAGCTATCTGCAAACTCCCTCACTCACTTCAGCGCTTTCTCTGGCACAACCCTCAAACATAGGTAGACCTTGATACCAGTACCTGGCCTATGCTTAATGGCTAAGTCCACATTTGCCATATTGGGTGTTAAATTTTTCTGTGCTTTCAGATAAAAGCTGAAGTAGAAGCTCTGAATCCCACGTTTCTTTTTTTTAAAGCTTCCAAGTTACTGGCTCTGGTTTTAAGTTTACATTGACGGTAAATTTTATGGAGTTGCTCATTGTGGTGCAGTTGTCAAAAACAGGGCTGCATGTTCCCCTATATAATCACGTGGCAATGATAGTGATGCAGCTATATATATATATTTTATATATATATTATATATATATATATAATATATATATATATATATATATATATAATATATATATATATATTATATATATATATATATATATATACAGGGTTAGACAATGAAACTGAAACACCTGTCATTTTAGTGTGGGGGGTTTTTCCCATGGCTAAATTGGACCAGCCTGGTAGCCAGTCTTCATTGATTGCACATTGCACCAGTAAGAGCCGAGTGTGAAGGTTCAATTGGGCAGGATAAGAGCACAGTTTTGCTCAAAATATTGAAATGCACACAACATTATGGGTGAATACCAGAGTTCAAAAGAGGACAAATTGTTGGTGCACGTCTTGCTGGCGCCATCTGTGACCAAGACAAGCAAAGTCTTTATGATGGATCAAGAGCCAGGGTTTATCCGGGTAATGTCAGCATACCCCCAAGAAGGACCAACCACACCCAACAGGATTAACTTTGGACCGCAAGAGGAAGCTGTCTGAAAGGGATGTTCGGGTGCAAACCCGGATTGTATCCAAAAAACATAAAACCACGGCTGCCCAAATCACGGCGGGAATTAAATGTGCACCTCAACTCTCCCGTTTCCACCAAAACTGTCCGTCCGGGGGCTCCACAGGGTCAATATACACGGCCGGGCTGCTATAAGCCCAAAACCTTTGGTCACTCATTTCCAATGCCACACGTCAGTTTCAATGGTGCAAGAGCGCAAATCTTGGGCTGTGGACAATGTGAAACATGTATTGTTCTCTGATGAGTCCAACTTTACAGTTTTCCCCACATCCAGGAGAGTTACGGTGTGGAGAAGCCCCAAAGAAGCATACCACCCAGACTGTTGCATGCCCAGAGTGAAGCATGGGGGTGGATCAGTGATGGTTTGGGCTGCCATATCATGGCATTCCCTTGGCCCAATACTTGTGCTAGATGGGCGCGTCACTGCCAAGGACTACCGAACCATTCTTGAGGACCATGTGCATCCAATGGTTCAAACATTGCATCCTGAAGGCGGTGCGGTGTATCAGGATGACAATGCACCAATACACACAGCAAGACTGGTGAAAGATTGGTTTGATGAACATGAAAGTGTAGTTGAACATCTCCCATGGCCTGCACAGTCACCACATCTAAATATTATTGAGACACTTTGGGGTGTTTTGGAGGAGCGAGTCAGGAAACGTTTTCCTCCACCAGTATCACGTAGTGACCTGGCCACTATCCTGCAAGAAGAATGGCTTAAAATCCCTCTGACCACTGTGCAGGACTTGTATATGTCATTCCCAAGACGAATTGACGCTGTATTGGCCGCAAAAGGAGGCCCTACACCATACTAATAAATTGTTGTGGTCTAAAACCAGGCTAGTACCGGGTTGGACCCCCTTTTGCCTTCAGAACTGCCTTAATCGTTCGTGGCATAGATTCAACAAGGTACTGGAAACATTCCTCAGAGAGTTTGGTCCATATTGACATGATAGCATCACACAGATGCTGCAGATTTGTCGGCTGCATCCATGATGCGAATCTCCCGTTCCACCACATCCCAAAGGTGCTCTATTTGATTGAGATCTGGTGACTGTGGAGGCCATTTGGGTACAGTGAACTCATTGTCATGTTCAAGAAACCAGTCTGAGATAATTTGTGCTTTATGACATGGATCCATGCTTTCATGTTGTTGATGCCAAATTCTGACCCTATCATCCGAATGTCGCAGCAGAAATCGAGATTCATCAGACCAGGCAACGTCTTTCCAATCTTCTATTGTCCAATTTTGGTGAACCTGTGTGAATTGTAGCCTCAGTTTCCTGTTCTTAGCTGACAGGAGCGGCACCCGGTGTGGTCTTCTGCTGCTGTAGCCCATCCGCCTCAAGGTTCTACATGTTGTGCGTTCAGAGATGCTCTTCTGCATGCCTTGGTTGTAACGAGTGGTTATTTAAGTTACTGTTGCCTTTCTATCAGCTCGAACCAGTCTGGCCATTCTCCTCTGACCTCTGGCATCAACAAGGCATTTGTGCCCACAGAACTGCCGCTCACTGGATATTTTCTCTGTTTCGGACCATTCTCTGTAAACCCTAGAGATGGTAGTGGGTGAAAATCCCAGTAGATCAGCAGTTTCTGAAATACTCAGACCAGCCCGTCTAGTGCTGGACGATATGGAAAAACCAGTATATCACGATAGAGACTATTTTGTATCAAAATAACGATATATATCACGATATACCACAGTTATCTTTAGTATCATTATCATATTACACTAGGGGACTTTATTTGGAAGATACATAGATGTGGTGTTACTTTAAATTCTTATTGATCACATTTCCATATTGATTCTCGTTTTTTTTGCATTAAAACTGTAAGTTAAAAATGAGCATTTATTTTAACTTGTACCTGTTGCCAATATTTACTTTCTAGATAATCCCCACTGATCGTGTTTTCTTAGATGCTGTAAAAAATTAGCGGGTTTTAGGTAGTTGGTTCTTGTGTCCACCCACTCATCGATTAGAGTAGATGGATGTTGTCGCGTGGACCTAATCAGTGTGTAATCATAAGGCTCACTGTAGCTTCTCTCTCATTATTACCCATTACCACCAATCCTTTTTATTACCTCATTAACCTCTGTTTAATCTGTCCACAAGCAAAGCAGTCATGGATCAGTCTGCTTCCTAGATGTATTAAGATTAAATTTTGAATATAGTGTTTAACATGTTTTTTTTACTGTAATGGTTTTTAAATGCCAATGATAGTAGGAGTATAATTCATATCAATAACATTTTGGTTTAGGTTCAGTATTTCACAGATTTGGTTTTGTTCTCTTTTTAACTCTGGATTTCTTTCTGCCCTGAAAATGTGCTTTGAATGTTTTTAATAGTCAGTGGAATAAAGTTGGGTTTTTTTTATTTATGTTTCAAAAGAAAAGCTACCAGCAGCGGTACACGCAGCGGTGGCAGGACCACACAATCTGCTGGTACCGGCGGCATGTGGCGCTTCTACACTGAAGACTCACCAGGCCTCAAAGTGTGAGTACCCTCCATAGAAGAGTTGCACCTATGACCTCTCTGACATCTTGACATGCTTCACTTAGAGTGGCTAATCTTCAGAATTTCCGACTCTTGGGATGTTAAATGACAGGAAATTGGGCAGACGTGACTCTCTGCTGAAACAAATGATGCTTTTGAGCTTGGGATCATCTTTATGAACACATAGTTATTTGTTCGCCCAGTGCATGCTGGGAGAACTCTAATCGTCAAACTTATGCTGATATTAGCAAAGGCATCCTGTCTCCTGGCTATAAACAGTCGCGGCTGATCAATGGTGCCGTGGTTGTTATTGAGTGCGTCTCTCCAGCAGTCGAAGGAGGGCAGCTTCGCCATACAGTGGTGTATATCGAGTGCGTGTTTGTTCCTGCGTTAGACGTCAGCCCCAAAGCTTCATTAAAGGATCCACTCTGAAAGGTCAACTCAATTACAGCCTTCTGACAGGAGGGGAAGGAGGGGCGGCGCAAAAAAGGGTTGGCATGGCAATGCTGCTACTTAGCAGTGCGCTCCACAGTCCACCCCTCCTTGCTCTCAGAGCCTCCTTCAGAGTTGAGAGCCCCTCCTCGTTTCCAAATAAAATCAATAAAATCACAGATGCTCACTCTGGTTCAGGCTACTGCAAGTGATGGGATTTGTGTGTTAATCTGGTTATTAATCAGTTTCTCATTGTTTTAACAGCGGCCCTGTTCCTGTGCTGGTGATGAGCCTCTTGTTTATTGCTTCAGTCTTCATGCTTCACATCTGGGGGAAGTACACCCGGTCTTAAACCCCACCTGAAGTCTTCTGACCCTGTGTCTCGGCTGCTTAACACTTTGGACCTGGACCAAACAAGTTTCCTCCTTCGCCATCACTACGACACTCAAATTGGATTTTTGTGTCCATATTAGTACACAATCTTAATCAGACTGTGGTAACCAGAATGCAGCTCCCTCCTACCAGAGTGTGTTTTTTTACCCTTGATGAGGTTAGTGGGATGAAGCATTGAAGATCCACATCAGACATCTGAAATCAGCAGCAGGCATGTTTTCCTGCTTCTGCTGAGTGGAGGACATTTTTGTTTTCAGGCCCCCCATAAAAATTTCTCCTGATAGCCTGAACTTAATTTTTTTGTTAACAGCATTTGTACAAAATTTGATTGTAAAGTTGTACAATAAAAATTAAAAAAATATTTAAAAAAAATGATTTTGTTGTAAGTTTCCTGAAGGTTGAACATTTCGTCAAAAGCTATATTTGTAAGGGATAATTGACTCAAATTATGACTTTAAATAGTATTTAAAGAGCATGTAATAACACTTTTCACTATTGTTTAGGCTTTTAGCTCATGATGGTTATATCTATTTTTAGATCCAATGGTATGTAATCAGGTGAAGAAAACCATGAGCACACCGCAGCCAAGAACGAAGCTGAAAGTTGCAGAAGAGTGAGGTTACGTCAGGAATGCCAAACTCAGGAATCAATGATTAACACGGGCCACTCAAGACAGAAGTAGTGAACAAAGTCTGCAGCTGCAATTTGAGTTCATACTTTGAGGGTTTATGTGGTGATCTTCCCAATGAGGAGGAAGTCGTATGAAGTGTCCGAGTGCAGTAGTTTGGAGACTTAAACTGGCACCCTATGGAGTGATTTAAAAGCTCTCTGTGGTGAGCCCAGTCTGCCTGTGATTGACCACTGTGATGAATGATTATTTGTGACAAATGGGCACTCCAAAAACAAAAATTCTGGCAGTGTTCAGGTTAGACGTAATTTCTGCTTCTGTTCTGTCCAGGATTGTTAACTCTGATTCTGATGGCATCGGCCCTTCTAGTTCTCTACGCAACCATCACCAGAATACTTTATTTAGGCATGCTGGAGTTGTGCAAGCTTTACGTTTCTCTTTATAGTCAGCCCATGTTTTACCTATGAGGATTTAACAGCAGCACAATAATGTACCTGTAGTAATCTTATTTCGTGAACACCATCCGTCACATCACTGACTGCAAGTGTGGCTGCAGTTAGTTTTATGACATGTCTTCTACCCTAAAAAGTCTCTTTAAACTACTACACCCGTTTTGGATGGAAGAATAGGTAAGGTAAGTTTATTTATATAGTGCTTTTCAGTAACGAGACACTCAAAGCGCTGTACATACAATTACAATACAATCACAAAGAAAATAAACACTGATACCGACAGAAAAACAAATCAAATGATACTATAATCCTTCTAATAAATCAAAAAATCTATGAATCCTGAGAAATCTAAAAATCTCTGGCCAACATTACGATACAGATAACATTAATAATCCTTTGGGTTTTACTGGTAAGAGCTGGTTCTAAACCAATCTTTCTAAAGAGGTAATTATATCATTAAGTCCTTTATGTAGGGGAAAGCATCTTGTGCTAAGAGAGAATGATACTTGGGTTTGCTGGTATAATGCAGTTGTAGTCCAATAATAACAGTCATTTGCATCCATTGAAATCACTGAGTTCTAACTAAGGAAGCTGAGTCACTGTTGTAAAAACAGCTTTTGTTCCAATTTTTAAGAAACTAGTATTTTCCTTTCACTGGTAAATCTAAAAATCTAAGAAAAGGAGAAGAAATGAAATCCACATTTAGGTAAAAATAAGGAGCATGTGAAAGCAACACACATAAGCAAAGATTTTGCAGGGGCATGGTGGACTCGTGAAGGTGCCAATATTTGAGTATGATCATGTGTGCAAAGAATTAGACTGTCAACACTGACGAAGGTGCCATTGTCCTTGAAAAAGAGATGGAAGTTTTATCAAACGGCCACACCGTTCAGTTCACAGATGAGGGGGGTTCCTGGGGCAGAGCGTCATATTTACAGAACATCCAGGAGAAATGAATAGGTAAATACAAAGATTGCAGCTGTATTTAAAATTTTTCCTCATCATTTGGCACCAACACTTATGTGTGTGTGTGGGGGGGGGCGGGGGACGTAGCTGCCAAAGCTTATCCAGATAAACCTGCAGAAGGAATCTTCTAGAAAACTGTTTTTCACTGACAGAAGGCACTTTAAACTGGTGAAAAGAGCACATTTTCATACCCAATAAACTTTATTCTCACAAACAACTCCTTGGGTCCCCTTGATAGTCTGGCTTTTGACTCTGCTTAAAGCTGTAGTAGGGGGTTCTGAGAGAACTGTGGACTTAGTCTGAAAGTTTGAAAAAGCACACCTTACAGGTCCCTCCCCCTTGTTCTGCTGTGCTACAGCCCTCCCTCAACAGTGGAGCCTGCTGTGAACAGGCTAGTAAGCAGGACCACCGATGACGGTAAATGCACAGCTATCGCACCTTCACTGGGACAACACATCAACCATATACTTTACATTGACTATGGCCTGTTCATACTGTGACTACAAACTTGGTCCTTAAATCATTAGCACAGTGCCATTAGCACAGCTGCACCACACCGGCAATGTTGAAAGATGGTGCTCGCTGTGTGGGGGGGAGGGGAGTGAGCAGCGTCAAGAAAACAAATGTTTTTTGTCCACTGCCGTAGATTGACAGGCTTCAAGACTTTTCCGTTATAGACACTACGTCATCATCCATATATGGAAGTGCTTCCTTTTTAAAGAGTGACTCAGAGGGCTCCTATTTGGTCTGAAAAGTTTTAACATTAATTTACTTCCACTCTGAAAAAAATAGAAAGGCTGATTCTGATTACTTGCTCTATATATTTTCCCTTTATGCAAATTACAGTGACTTGCTTTTTCCTTAAATTTTTTATGAAACTCACTTTCTTGGCATGCATATTTCTGGTTCAGAGGTCACAATCTCCAGCCAGAAATGCCCAAGGGTTCATGTTTTTGACTCCTACTGTAATTGCGGGTAGGAAAAACTTAATAAATCAAAAATATGATAATGTATAAAACGATTTCAAAGTCAATTACTGAGTTAGGGTGTCTATGCACTAACAGATAAAAAGGAGAAAACACAACTTTATAAAGCTGTTTGGGTACTCTTAATAGTACATATGCTTGATCATGGGAAAAAAGAAATCAAAATTGTTTTTGTCAATATGGAAAATATATTTACACATTGGGTTTTTTAACACAGGGGTATTTCCTTCCAAGTTTATTGGACTTGGAAGAAAATAAAAAACATATTTGCAAAAAATATTGTTGAAGTATTTTCCAGGTCTGAATGAGTTCAGGAAAAAATGTTTCCAGACTTTTTGCCCTCATCCATTGTGTAAATGTGGTGTCCAGCAGCCCTATGGTTTTTGCTGGTTTTAGCTATGACCGCTGAAGAAATACATGGAGACACATATTGACTAAAAGCTGTGGAAACTTGAGTCTTGGTGTACTCGGTAGCACAGAATAACAAACTGATTGTGTTTCTGTAACAGAAGTTGCCAGAGATACATAGATTAAGCTTTTCCACAGATGATGCAGATCTCAGGTTTACTGAGGTCTGACCTGCCAGCTCCAATTTTGTCCAACTCTGCTTTTTTTTCTCTAAGACCATAATACATAAAGGAGGAAAACATGCTGAGATGTTAACCAAAAAAGTGCATCAAAGTACCTGCTGTTGCCGTTCTTAGTTTTGATCAGAACCAATGAAGTGTAAAATGGCAGATTCCACTCCCTGGCTAATTAATTGGTGCATATCTAGAAATCCCTTTATCATCTCCTTTGGGCCTCACATTTCCATCTTGTTGAACCTGATTTTAGTTTTGTGATACAGACAAGATTTACAAATAGTTTTTGCAAAAGATGAACAGATCAAGCTTTTACTGATCAGCATCAATTTCCAGCTTTCTTTTTCTAACACATCAGTGTTCATTTTTTTAAATTCACCAATATAAATGACATTAATCACAAGAAAAACTGTTTATAACATTTTGAATATGCTCAAAATAAAAAACACATTGGAGAACACGATTGTTGATGTGTTTATAAACATAAAAAGGGGAGAAAATCCACTTTTTCATTATTTGGCATAAAATCAGTACATCTGAGAAGGTAGAATAACAGAGATGTTAAGCAATGTTTAAAGGCGAAGATCTTTTGTCTTGACAGCATCTAATATGCACTCACTGGCCACTTTATTAGGTACAACTTGCCAGTATTGGGTTGGAACCCCCTTTTGCCTTCAGAACTGTCTTATTTCTTCATAACATAGATTCAGCAAGGATTTGGAAACCATCCTTAGAGATTTGGGTCCATTTTAACCTGATGGCATAATGTATGTGTTACAGATTTGTCATCTGGACATCCATGATGCGAATCTCCCGTTCCACCACATGTCAGAGGTGCTATATTTGATTAAGATCAGGTTACTCTGGAGGTCATTGGAATTCCATGAACTAATTTTTCCATGTTTAAGAAACTAGTTTCAAATGATTTGAGCTTTGTGGCATGGTGCATTATCCCGCTGGAAGTAGCTACTACAAAATGTGTAAACTGTGATCATGAAGGGACTGAAGTGGTCCGCAACGACAGGCTGCAGCATTTAAATGATGATCATTTGGCACTAAAGGGTCCAGAGTGTACCAGGAAAACATCCCCAAAACCATTGCATTGTCTTCAGGAACCTGAACTGTTCACACAAGACTTCATGGACCTATGTTTTCATGTTGCAGCTAAAGCTGGGACGCCAACAGAACAGGAAAGGTTTTTCCCTGTCTGTTACTGGTCCAATTGTGCTGAGCATGTTTTGCTAGAAGACAGTGTGATGTTCTGCTGTTGTAGCTCATCATCTTTAAGGTTTATTGCGGTGTGTGTTCAGAGATGCTATTCACATAACCTGCTGTTGGTTGTAAAGAGAGGTAATTCAATTCAATTCAGTTTTATTTATATAGCGCCAATTCACAACACATGTCTACTCAAGGCACTTCGCAAAGGATTTGGAATGGTGCGGGGTTGTTGAGGAGTTTAGAATAAACTACTGAGTGTTAGAGTTTGGCCATTTTAAAATGGGCTATGTGTAGGGGTACTAAGTACAATAATAAACTGCTAAAGTTTGTCCATGTAGAGCCCACTGGTGGGCATTGTTATACTAAAAACCGCAAGGATTGGGGGTACCTCTCTCTGTCAGACTGATTATAACCACTGGAAAAGAGAAGGGGTCGCACAGGTAGCAGAAATGGAGGGTGTGTTTGCACCTCAACCATAACTGAGCCAGTTGAGGCTAAACCTGACTCCCCCTTACTCCATCCAACAGGGAGGGAGGAAGGCAGAGGTAAAAATAATTGGAGAGAGTTGTTTCCTGTTGCATTGTGTGAAAGGTGGGTTACTTTAAAATGGGCTACGTCAATAAAATCAAATCATACAGATTTCAAGTCAGGTACACACATTCCAATTAATCCTAACTATCGATCAGTGCAGTCAGATTCAGTTATTTATTCAAATTGGTTGAAAAGTTCTATCTAAGGAAACCCAGCAGGTTGCATCGAGTCAGAGACTTGTAGCAGTCACTCCTCTGGGATGAGCATGTAGAGACAGTGGACAGTCACTGGCGTTGACTTTGCAGCAATCCTTCATACTGAGCATGCATGTAGCGACAGTGGAGAGGAAAAACTCCCTTTTAACAGGAAGAAATCTCCAGCAGAACCAGGCTCAGTGTGAGCGGCCATCTACCACGACCGACTGGGGGTTAGAGAGAACAGAGCAGAGACACAAAGAGAACAAAGAAGCACTGATCAAGGAGTACTTTCTATGGGGAGGAAAAGTAAATGTTAATGGATGTAGCTCCTTTAGTCGTTTCACCTAGAAGCCAGTTTTCAAGTTTAGAGTATGAGGGAGAGCACATAGAGTTAGTCACAGTAAAAGCTCAGTCAGTAGTTATGTCCAAGAGAAAAATAGGGTTAAACACAGAAAGACAGGGCCAAGTGTATCACTGGTAGATGATGAGGTGAGCATTACGTTGTTGGTAGCAGAAGCTTGGACGATGCCCTCCAGGAAGGTGTCACATATAGATACAGAGTCAGGCCAGGTGTAGCTTCTAGGAAGAGAAAAGAGAGAGAACATAAAGTTAAAAGCTGAAATAACAGCAAATAATCAAAAATTGGATAGTAGTATGAGGATGTAGCGGAGAGAGTGAAAGTGGTCGTTATGTCCTCCAGCAGCCTAAGCTTATAGTAGCATAACTACAGAGAGCTCAGGATAACCTAAGCCACTCTAACTATAAGCTTTATCAAAAAGGAAAGTTTTAAGCCTAGCCTTAAAAGTAGACAGGGTGTCTGCCTCACGGACCAAAACCGGGAGCTGGTTCCACAGGAGAGGAGCCTGATAACTAAAGGATCTGCCTCCCATTGTACTTAAACCTGCAGTCTGAGAACGAAGTGCTCTGTTAGGAATATATGGAACAATCAGATCTCTGATGTATGATGGAGCTAGATCATTGAGGGCTTTATATGTGAGAAGGAGAATTTTAAATTCTATTCTGGATTTAACAGGGAGCCAATGAAGGGAAGCTAAAGTAGGAGAAATATGATCTCTCTTTTTAATCTTCATCAGAACTCTTGGTGCAGCATTTTGAATCAGCTGAAGGCTTTTAACTGCATTTTGTGGACATCCTGATAGTAAAGAATTACAATAGTCCAGCCTTGAAGTAACAAATGCATGGACTAGTTTTTCAGCGTCACTCCTGGACAGGATATTTCTAATTTTGGCAATGTTCCCGGAGATGAAAGAAGGAAATCCTAGAAACCTGTTTAATATGGGATTTAAATGACATGTCCTGGTCAAAAATAACACCAAGGTTTTTTACTTTATTACCGGAGGTCAATTGAATGCCATCCAGGTTAAGGGATTGACTAAGCAGTTTCTTTTTTAAAGATTCCGGTCCAAAGACGACAACTTCTGTCTTGTCTGAATTTAGAAGCAGAAAATTTAAGGTCATCCAAGTTTTTATGTCTTCAAGACATGCTTATAGTCTATCTAACTGGTTGGGCTCATCAGGATTCATGGATAAGTAAAGCTGAGTATCATCAGCGTAACAGTGAAAATTTATTCTATGCTGCCTGATAATTTGACCTATTGGTAGCATATATATAGTAAAGAGAATTGGCCCAAGTACTGAACCCTGTGGTACTCCACAATTAACCCTGGAGTTTGGAGGTTATTTATCATTTACATGAACAAACTGGAATCTGTCAGACAAATAAGATTTAAACCAGCCTAGTGCTGTTCCCCTGATCCCTACAGCATATTCCAGCCTTTCTAAGAGAATATTATGGTCGACTGTATCATATGCAGCACTGAGATCTAACAGAACCAGTACAGACACAAGTCCATTATCTGAAGCTAGAAGAATATCATTAGTGACTTTCAGCAGAGCTGTTTCAGTGCTATGATGAGCTCTGAAGCCTGACTGAAACTCTTCAAACAGGTCATTGCTGTGTAAATGCTCACACATTTGATTAGCAACTATTTTCTCAAGAATTTTAGATAAGAACGGAAGATTGGATATAGGTCTGTAATTTTTCAAGTCATCTCGATTAAGGGAAGGTTTCTTAAGTAAAGGTTTAATTACAGCTACCTTAAAAGCCTGTGGTACATATGTGTGTTTTAACGTGCTTATGTATTAGAACAAGTCAGAGATATCACAGTAAAGAGAAATTAGATCAATCGAGAGAGCCTTCACATACCAAACAATCCACCGAGTGCAACAGTGAAAACAGGAAGTGACAAATACGTTTTACCACGCCTCACGTCCACCAGCCAGAGTTGCCAGTCAGGTAATGGGTGGTTTTCTCATGACATCGGGTTCACATGACCACATTTTGCGATCGCCATCTTGGGTGGCAGCTCCAGCCTGTTTTCATTGTTTTAGCGTGATCAGTGAACCAAAACTCCGGACCATTCAATTTAACTGTAGGGAAAACTTGCTTAATTGTGGGATGTGCCGCGAGTGGTGGTCAAGACCATAGTTCATTCTACCGTCTGCCAGCTGTGATAGAAAATCAGTGTGAGAAAATAAAAACACTGAGTACACAACGTCGACTACTGTGGCTGAATCAGAAATCCAGGGCGGATTTGGACGGCTTGAACCTCGCTCACGCCCGAGTGTGCAGTGCACATTTTGTGACAGGTAAATAAATAATGTTCGTCTACATTTAATGTAATAATATTCTGGAAAGTAGTCTGCCAAGATCGTGAGCCGATCAGTTAATTCTGAGCTGGGTGGCAGCACTCAGCGCTGGGACCTACTTCAGTAAGCTGCGCTCTCACGCCTTGAACAGCTAGATGTAGGCTGCAATTTACCTTTACCGTTATGCTGTAAATGTATTATTTAGTAATATAACTATTATGTAATTATCCAATAAAAGACAATATTGGAGACCCCCAAGATGATGGACCGGCGACTTCAGTGACGTCAATGAAAACCCCCCATTGCGGCTATTGTTGCCTTTCTATCATCTCAGACCAGTCTAACCATTCTCCTCAGACATCAATAAGGCATTCATCCAAATAACTGCTTCACACAGGATTATTTTTCTCGGCCCCGGCATGTAGTGAAAATTTCAGTAGATCAGTTGTTTCTGCAGTACTCAGACAAGGTTGTCTGGTACCAACAATCATGCCTTGTTCAAAGTCTCCTAAATCCCTTTTCTTCCCCTATGTGATGCTCGGTTCCAACTTCAGCAAGTTGTCTTCACTACCTCTAAATGCCAAAATACTTTGAGTCTCTTCTATGTGATCAGCTAGTTCACCATTTGTGTTAACAAGTAATTGAATAGATGTACCTAATAAAGTGGTATTAAAAAGTTATTCTGTTGAATCTGTGACTGTGCTCTTTTAATTAGTCATAACATTTTAAAAAGTAGTGATATAAAATGTAAAAATATAGCAAAAGATGCTAAAAGAGAACAGGAAAGTATTTCACTAATACTCAAAACTGCAGCAATTGGCATTTATTTCTTGAACGTTTTAGTGGATTTGTGGCTTTTATTTTCTCAGATTCTACACAGAAAAGGGGACAGGCAGACATGGTGGAGGCGTTCAGTAAATGCGCCAGGATTTGAGTCCAACAAAAGCACTGAGGACAGTCCAATTAGTCTTTATATTTCAATATTTCTTTTATATTCATCTGAAAATGGCCTGCCATGCCAATGTGACCAGATGATTTAATTCAAGTGTTTCCTCCATAGTGTGTTTTGGAGGTAGTGTTCCAGTCTTCAGTTTGGTTCATCTGAGTGTTGTCTTGTCTTTCCTGAGGAGGGCGCTGCAGACCATTTTACTAAAGCGCCCTGACTCAGCAGATAGTAGATTCAGTAGAAAATTGTCAGCACAGAAGCCTGGCTATGAACTCATGTGCAGTGTGTGGGATTTTATTTTATTTGTATTATTGAATACTGTATGAACTCTTTCTACATCCACGCTGATCTGCAGAACTTAGTCATTTTAGTGTGCGCTATAATTTACTGCTTAAGTGACATAATTAAAAATATATATTTTATTTATCCACTTAAGCCTGTGCTGAGTGAACCCTTAATAGTGTATATTCTGATTGTGCTGCTGTTGAGGTGCTTTGGTCCAACCTGTATCACCAGGTTATCTGTGTTGAACATGAAACCGCCAGCTGGCTCCTGTTTATGTGCTCCTGTGCATTGTGTTAAACGTAGCATTGCCATCCTGTTCACTAATTCATCCTGTTGCTATGGCCCTGCTTGGCTCCCGTCGTTCGTGGCATCCCTGTCCCTGTTGTCCACACAAACACACACACTGAAATATGCTTACAGACTCCTTGGCCCAATTCACGGTGGCACAACACGGCAGTGAGCCAGAATAATTCAACAAAACAATTAAATATGAAGGAGCCGCTGCAGAGCTGTCCCTCGGCAATCAGGAGTTAAACAAGCTCAGGAAGCATGTGGAGAGCTGCGGCCTTCCCCGCTGCTGCAACCTGTAGTATTAAACTCCTCCTGACATCGTCTGCACCCGTCAACTCACAATTTCCTTCAGGGGCAAAACAGTTTGGACAGTTTCCTTTATTGTCTCATACAGCACCTTTTACAGGTTTCTCAAAGTTACAACAACAAACTTATATTTCATTAGAATTTTATTGGATGAACCAACATGAAGTAGTAAGAATGTTCTTGTTTTTTTTTTTATTTTTATGATAAAATTATGAATAGTGAGACATGCAGTAGAGTTCAGCTCCCCCAAAGACTGTACTTTTTAAAACCATCTTCTGCTGCAGCCGCAGCTGCAGATCTACAGCCTAAAAGTATTGCCCTTTTTTTTTCAGAATTGCGTTATATTTAGCTCCATCCTTCATCTTCCTATCAACTCTGACCAGCTTTCTTCTTCCCACTGCTACGTCCTCTGGCTGGTCTAGGGGACTAACATAAGTCTAGATAGTGAATGAGAAGACAAGATGGCCTTTAGGAGGTTTATTTTTCTGCCATGTTTTAACTCTCTTCTGTACAGACTGATATTTAGCTTCAGGGACAGCTCATGCCAACACAACAAACAAAACAACTCTAAGGAAAATAAAAGTTGAACTTACCTAAACTCATCATATACAAATGTACAAAATAACTCACTTAACAAGCACATAAGCAGGACTGAGATTAAGCAAAATTATCATGTGGCTGATGAAAAATATCCACACAGCATGATGCAGCCACCACCATGTTTCACCATGGGGGTAATGTGTTCAGAGTAATGTGCAGAGTGAAGTTTTCTGCCTCAAATATCATTTTGTAAGTCAGCCTAAAAATTCCATTTTGGTTTTATCAGCCCATATCACCTTCTTTCCCATATTCGCTGTGTCCCCTACGTGGTTTTGGCAAATTGGGCTTCAAATGGCTTTCTTTTAACAATGGCTTACTCCTGGACACTCTTCCATAAATGCCAGTTTTGTGGGGTGAGCAGCTAATGGTTGTGTTGCCAACAGATTATCCCACCTGCACTGTGGATCTGTACAGCTCCTCCACTGGACTTTTGGCTGCTTCTGCTCTCCTTGCCAGGTTGATTGATTGATTGATTGATTGATTGATTGGTTGGTTGGATGATTGCACCAGTGGGTGGTAGGAAGGAACGAACGAAAGCCCTTGGCAGTTTGCAAAATTTTCTACAAAGAAAAAATTAAGGAGAGAACCAATAAAATGTAAATCCAAATGTCAGTATCCAAAGTAAAACTGGAAAATTTGTATTTTTTTAACAAATCAGAATTAGTAGAAGTAGGATAAGAATTAAAATAAGTCTCTTTTATTGAGGTAGCTCCATTTTTGTAATCAAGAGCTTATAGATTCAAGTAAAAAGAGCAAACCAAAAAAAAGTTACGTTTTTCCTCACTTAGTGGATGACGTACAGAGATCTCAATAATGACATCAAGCTCATTCTTTAGGGATCCTAAGAATCATCGTCTATCAATGTTTAAAAATAAGTTATTTCGATGTAGAGTAAACATTATTTTCCACTTTTTCAAAGCCTAAAGAGATCAATAAACATGTATCATGCAACAACAACCATGTTCGTCTATATGAATCCCCCGGAATGAGTACATGTTGAGCTGACGTTTCACTTGTGGAAAGAAGGAGAGGAGTGTGACACAGGAGGAGGAAGAGGAAAAAGATGAAGACACTTTCTTTGCAGCACACCTGCTTCGTGTCTTTTCACCAAAAACCCACATCCTGTGAGAAAACCACAAACTTTTACAAGGGATGGTCCCTGACATAGAAAAAGGTGAACACGTGTGGCTAGTCCTATCTGATACATGACGGTAAAATGCAGGAATATTAGAGGCCTCCAAGTGCCAGTGTTGCTCTCCAGACTTGAGACTTCCTTTCAAAGGCTGATCAGATCAGAACATCTGTTATGCAGATTAGTGGAGATGCCTATTGTTGCATGCAATTATGTCAAGTATATGTGCAAATTGTTATCTTACAGATCACCTGGTTGGTAAAGCATGGAATGGATCGACATGCGGCTGGAATTGATCCATGTTTGCTGACCGAGTGAGTCCTGAGGGATGTCCAAAAACAGAAACCTTTATACAGAGCTGTCAGCAGATGAATTTTCAGATTGTTTTTCACATCTCTATTTAGCTGTTTTGCTGCAATACGTTTAGAAAGAAGAAAGGATGAGGGCTACAGTTGGAGGAGAAAGGGGGAAGCCTCTAAGCCTGACAACACCTTCCCAACTGTGAAGTACGAGGGGGCATCATCATGTTGCTGGGATATTTTGCTATAGGATGAAAGGTTTGTAAGAGCAAGGCGGTCTACAATCCTGACTCAGTTACACCAGTTCTGTCAGGAGGAATGGGCCAGAATTCCAGATTTGATGTAACTCATACAGTGTAGAACATAATTCGATAAAAATACTCCCAAAATGTATGTCGACTACTGAATTTGTAAAAAGTAGTAAAATAAAAGCTAAAAAGAAGTCAACCGCTCATTATTCTGTCGTTTAACAAAAATAAATAATTTTTGATCACACAGGCGGGCCTAAAACAGGAAATGTTCAGTCACACTTGATGTCAGACAGTGAGAAAAAAGGTCTCTAAGCTACATCTTCCTACAACAACACACAAGTGGACAGTTTTTAATTATGATGCCTATAAATTACACTACATTGATATTTACACATACATATAATTTGTCCAGTTGCTGTGATCATACGACTTGCAGCCAGGCAGTAAGTTGTTATCCAGTGGGTATCACCTCTCACCCATCAGCAGCTCAGACTGAACTGCTGAAAGGTGAGAATTTGCTCACTGTAAAGTAATCCGACTCCATATTCTGTTGTCCAGGCCGCATGTTCGCTGTCATATGAATTGGATGTAGGTCAACCGGATCATCGCCAAGTGGGAATTTGTAAATGTGTGTACAGCATGTGCTCGCAGGATGCTTCCTGGTCGTTCTGGATGAGGAATCTCTGTCAGACAGAAATAGGAGAGTCAGTATGAGTCTGTACCATTCACGAACTCGCCTCTCACAAAGGCTACATTGGCTCCCCTTCTATTTGGTGTGTGCAGCATATCAGAGCCAGAAGTTAAATTAAAGTTAAAGAATATTAAGGTTTGGTTTATTTTCCCAAGAGTAAAGTAGCTCCCCAGTAACCTAACAGTCCTTATTTCCTTGTCTTCACTTTAAGGTACAGACATTTCTAGTACTTGACCAGTTTCAAAAGCACCATCACTGAAAATAATGAATGGACAGATCAAACAGCTGTCCACATTTACAAATCAAGACTTAGAAACATTTCTAAGACCACCAGTTGTTTCAATCAGTCATTTTTATTGCTTTAAACACATCAATGTCAACAAACTTAAAACATCCATAAAAATCATTTGAAAGGGGAAAATTATTATGACATGGTTTGTAAGCCTAAAAGGGTGCAGATGTAATTGTATGCCTTGAAATTGTAACTGATAATAAAATTCAACATTGATTGAAAAGAAAAAGTTGTGAAGGAAAGTAAAATGTGAACAAATATGGAAATAAGGGATATTGGCACAGTACATATAAATATACAATGTTCTGACTGAATAATAAGACATTGTAGTTCAACTATTCTGTGTTTTTGTTCAGCTGTGAGTGTTTACAGATGCTTGCATTCGTATGCTTTGAATCTTTTCACATTGTATCATGCAACGGACTGCAATGCGTTGTACTGGGATTCAGCGTGAAAGACCAACACAAATTATTGCCTAACTGTGAAGTGGAAGGTCATTGGTAATCAAAGTCTTTTACAAATAAAACTCTGAAAACTGAGGCACTCACTTGTATTTATCCCCTCTGAGTCGATCCTTTGCAAGCCACTGTACATCCAGAAGAAGAAGAAAATCCTTCCCACACCCAAGTCCCTTAGTTGCTTTGCTGACCAATGTTTTTTGTGTTTTTTTTTTTTAACTTTATTTACTAATTAGGTAAATTTTGATGGCAACTGGTTGCATTGGACTCCGGCTTCCTCCCACAGTCCAAAGACATGCCTGTTAGGTTAATTGGTCACTCCAAATTGCCCTTAGGTGTATGAATGAGTGTGTGCATGGTTGTTTGTGTGTTGCCCTGCGATGGACTGGCGACCTGTCCAGGGTGTACCCCACCTCTCGCCCATAGACTGCTGGAGATAGGCACCAGCTTCCCTGCGACCCACTATTGAATAAGCGGTAGAAAATGACTGACTGACTGACTGACTGGTTGCATTGGATTTGGATGGAGTATCAGAGTTATAAAGCTGCAATTGTGCACCACAGCTTTCAGATTTGTATTTGTAAAAGAAATCTGTAGCATTTTCCTTTCACTTCTCAACTGTGCATTGCTTTGTGTGGGCCTATGACATAAAATCCCGATATAATACATTGAAGTTTGTGGTTGTTGTGACTAAATGTGAAAAACGTAAGGGAAGAAACACAAAAAGAATGCCAAAATGAGACAACAGATTGTCTAAAAATAGACAAGAAAATTTAAAAAGGGAACTTGAGATTACTGTATGATACAGCCTCAACTGCCAAGGTTAAAAGCACAATGGAAAAGGAGTCAATTACACAGAAACTTAAAAGAAAAAGAGGTAGAAAGACAAAAGAGCGTAAGACAAAAAGAGAAGCAACATCTGAGTCGTTGAGAGGGAGTTATGAATAACTGCAGGAAGATGGAAACAAGCAGAGACGGTCGACGGTGGGAGAAAACCAGAAGAAAATGAACAGGTCTGTTGTGATGCATGAAAGGAATTTAAAAGTATGGAACAATGTGGAGGCTCAGCTGAACACACAGATGAAAGCTGAAGAAAACTTTAAAGACACAGAGGAGGAAATGCCTGTCTTTGTGATGAGAAGACAGTGAGCAGACAGACACCAGCTGTTTAATTATATATAGTATAGCCTACTATAGCTTATTTGCAAAAACTGTTCTGCAACATACCAAACTGAGTTCTTAAGTTGTTTTGAGTTAATGGAGCGTGTGGGGGGGGTGTGGGGTGGGGGGTGTTAGGGTGTATTAGGGTGATAGGAGAGGAAGTGTGTGAAACTTCCTCTCCTATCAGGCTGCGTCAGGCCTGGTGATGCCCCGTGTGACTGCCGCAGGAACGCAGGCCATGCCAGCTGGGCTGTGATGTAATGAATATGTGTCCAGTCCCCCCTTACAGACCCTGCTCCTTTCACTCAACATGTTCGACCACTGGGGACAGCGTGGTCACCAGACTAATTTAAGGCGAGAATGAACCCGCCAAGCTCAGTATCTCCGGTGTCAGCCTTGTGCTTTCTTATATTAAAGACCCCTGGCCTGGCTGTGAGTGTGTATGCGAGTTGTTTATGAGCGGTGTATTTATAGTAAATTTTCCACTCCTTGTGCAGTGCTGCAGGCTGGGGAATAAGGAGAGAGGTGATGCGAGGGGGGAGTAAGGGAAAGGGTGAATCTAGGGATCACCTGGCTCTTGTATAATAATAAAAACTCTGGGTTTTTTAAACATTTGTTAATTTCCCTCAGGGTAGGGACTTAAAAACAGTGCTTATCTTTGTTGCTACTATAGTCCAAAACAGTGTTATGTATCTGAGCCAACATTTGAAGCAGGCACATCTAATTATGACATACGTCCAAGTGGGAAGCTTGTGTGCATACTAAAGATGCATGGATGAGTAGTATTTATAGTGTGTCTGTCTCAGATTCACACAAACAGGCATGTAGGCTGCAGACTGTTTTTTTTAATGGTTTGTGATTGCAGATTGTTTTCTGAATGAAGATGAGAGTGGCAACATTATCAATAAAGAATGAATGAAAAGAATGAAAAACATCCCTTTCTGCCTGCTACCCCTTACGAAACAAAAATATATTGCAATGTATTACATGCTACCTTTCTATAAATGGAAACTAGTGCTTATACTGTTCTATATGCTGGGATATATGCATGAACCATGTATGGCTATACATTAATAAAATAAATATTGCAATGGAGACAATGTCTGAGCTACATTTATACATGGAAAAGTTTTATTGAAACCATAAGTCACTCAATTTGTACATGAGTTAACATGAGCAGTTATCTCATTAAATTGAGTTAATAAAAATATATATCACAAAAGAAGGTTGCTTAATTAAAGTGATTTTGGCAACATGGTAGGAGGAAAACCTTTTACATTTATACCATTCCTTGTGCAAAGGAAAATATATTTCTATAAATATTTTGTTGTCACTACATGAAACTGATATTTCTATCTTTTATAATATACTGAATAATAAATTTTTTTCAATATAATACATTGAATAATCCATAAGGAATTGACACTTTTCATATATATTTGGTTACATCTTGTAATTTTATGTTCAATAATGTACTTTATAATATTTGTACATTTTTGGTGATATTTTTCAAAAATTATGAAAAGATATATGGTGTAACATATAAATATATATAGTCAATCAGTCAATCATTTTCTATACCGCTTCTTCCATAGTGGGTCGCCAGTCCATCACAGAACAACAGACAAACAACCAAGCACACAATCATTCTCACACCTAAGGGCAATTTAGAGAGACCAATTAACCTAACAGGCATGTGTTTGGACTGTGGGAGGAAGCCGGAGTACCCGGTGAGAACCTACGCATGCACGGGGAGAGCATGCAAACTCCATGCAGGAGTCGAACCCAGGACCTTCTTGCTGCAAGGCAACAGTGCTACCAATATATATAAATATATATATTGTCACCGTGACCTTCTTCATGACCTCTCCCTGCTCACAGCAGCTGCCGCCAGAATTTTGATTTGCACATTAAAGGAACATAATTTACTACATGGTTTTAAAAGAGTGATTTCTTTCACTCAGTCATGTCTGTTGAAACAGGTTACTGCATGTGGTGTGTGTGTGTGTGTGTCTGTGCATGCTGGTATTAGGGTGTATTATATAATCTAAATCCATTCAACTGAATGGGTTTTTCATACGCTGCATACCCGCAGCAGTTTGTTTCTGACTGTGACCAACACTGTTTTATGTGTGGATGAATCCCATGATTCTTCAACTGTTTGAGTCCTACAAGTGTTCCTTGCATTTCAATGGGCCCATAGGATGCTAACCCATCTGGATCAAAATGATGTCGGTATGAACCACTTACAAACTCTGATTTTATTCATAAGTTTCCCACAAACTATGTCAGCAAGGCTCAGGACTTTCATTTATTGTGTTGTGGGACCCGGCAGGCAGCAGCTGTCCTGACACATTGCGCTAAACAACATAAATATATATTCAGTGTTACATTTTCAAGCTGTCACAATTATCTGATCATTCTCTCACAGCTACCTACCTGCTGTATCTCCCAGCAGGGAGTTCCCTCGTAATGCTCCCACAGTAATCAGGATAAGTACTTCAGGGCTTGCAGACATTTGAGCGCTGGCATGTCAGTGCTAATAATAGCCCCGTTCTCAAGTCATAATTTACAGGTAGCTTTAGGGTGAGGAGTGGGTTTGTTGGGATCTGCTGTCACAGAAAATATGTACATATTCCTCTGTTTACCCGTATTTACGTTATTTTTGCTGCTTTCTCTGGTGCTTTGGGTTCTTTAGTATTATCGTCTAACAACAGCTGGGCTCCAGGAGCTGCCGCCTCGGAATCTGTTGATTAAAAAATACATGTTTATTAGAAACATGCAACTAGCCCCTTAAATATCATTACAATTCCATATGTTTACTTAAAAAACAAGTAGATTTCTCCTTTCTGCCTTGCAAACAATGGAGCTTTCCACAAAACCTGTCACCATGGACCCCTTGAAAAAAGGAAAATTTGCACACAGGCAGCACTGCAGCTGCCGTGCCACCATGCACACATGCGGCTGATGATGGCTTTCCAAGTGTCTCAGGCCTGTCGTCACACGGTAATCTGAAAGATTTATTTTGGTGGAGGGAAACAGTTTTCCTTCTGTTGCTTGAGTAACCGCAGAGCTAAGCTGGTTTCTCCTTAGATTCAGGCTTGAGAGACTTTATTCAGCTTAACTTAAGTGGTCTTAAACATTCCGGTCATCATTCATGAAAAGACTGAATTTTTTGGTAGAGCACATGAGTTAAAATGAGCAAACTACAAAAGCCATACGGGGCAAAAAAAGAAATGTGAAAAAAGAAATGTGTACATTTTAAAACATGTTCAAGTAATTTTTCATCTGCTTCCAAGGAGTCAGACCCTCTACAATATTTTAAAGTAAAGGTCTTTTAAAGTTTTAATTTGGTCTTTGGCTGCTTTTTCACTCATTTTCAGTTATAACATTATATGTTTGGTCCAATTAATATCTCTGTCTTATAAAATGCATTGAGAGGACAATATGGTGAATATAATAAACTGAAATGAATGAATTTATTTGTGCATAAACCATGGCAGCATATTGGGCAGTGTGTGCTTTAAAAGTGTGTAAAACAGAAAGAAGAGTGAGGCCTGGAAAACCTTGAAAGGGGGCGGTGGGGGTACCAGCAAAAGGAAGAGAACCCAAGAAGCATCAAGAATCATTCAGTTGATCGTCTATCTATTTGTCTGTGTACTTTTTCCCCGTGAATGATGCATAGGTGAGAGTTAGATAACTGACCAAGTGAGCGAATTAATTAATTTATAATGATGGCATAAAAATATTGAAATTATAAATTCATCTATATGACATGCAAAATTGGGTAGTTTGAAAACATTTGCAAAACTTTATAATCTAAAATGCGGCACAGTATGCTGAATAACCGGGTGTGTGACGTGGAGCCAGCCAACCTAAATTAACTTTAACATATGTCCAACCACAATTATGTGAAAAGGTTCTTGTGTACAAAAACATGCGGTTAAGGTGCAGCTTGCTGAGGATAGTTTAACCAAATGTAAATGGAAGTGTATGGATTTGTTGTTCCTGCATGAATGTCAATCTGGGCAAGCTCCCCTTTCTGCACCTCCCCAATTAATCAAAATACAGAAATTCATCTGGGATGCTAGACGGGAATAATATACAGTTATGCACATAGCATTTTTTTTAATCTGGTGCTCGTGCGCCTCTTTTCTAATTCCACCCTGGGCAACTGCCCATATAATCCATATCAAAAACTGCCCATTGGTGTCATGTTGGAGAATAATGAGAACAATGAGAAGAAGAGAGTTTATATGCTGAGGGAGAAGTGAAAATGACATGGGACCCTGGTGTGATAATTAGGTAAAAATACGGAGCAGCTGTGGGTAAAGGTAAGCGAGGAGACTGAGGAAGGGAGACTAAATAATACAGGAACTTAACTGAGATACACAAAAACACCAAATCAAGAGGAAAAGACAAAAACCAACCTATGGGGAATAAAAAAGAACATACAGGTAAACGATGAAAAGGAACACAAATGAGAACCAAACCTTAACATCTAATGATCATAACACTTGGTGTCCTGTATGTATATAATTGAGACTGCATATATAATTTTGACCCTGCATTAAATACAAAACCAGATCATATAAACATGTAAACTCATTGATGATAAAAAAAACTGCAATTGTTTTTTATTTAAATCATAAAAATCACATTATTTTGACCAATGTTGAGTCCATGAAAACTTCAAATGACAACTGTAAGGAACCAGCAGTATCCTGCTGTAGATGGTCTAAATACAATTTAAAAAGAGTCCATGTTGTGGACTGCTTCCTGCTCCCCCCACTTCACCTGCTCTGGGCTCCTGTTTATCCCTAATTCCCATCAGCTGATTGCATGAGTACATGGATGAAAGGAAGAACAGGTGGAAGAAGCACAAAGATACAATTGACTAAGGGAGAAAAACAGCCGCCTTACACATTTTTCTCACATAGATTTGACACAGTGAATGGCTGATGAGCAGGGACAGACTAAACACAAACATGGCAACAGAAACATATGTGTGTGTCTAAACTGGCTATGACCGCTGGACTTTAATTGTTGCGTTATATATTATTAAGAAGCTGCAAAATACAGCAAAACACTGGAGCTGTTCTTGTTTAGCAGACAACTGCTTATTATTTCATGAGGCTTTTTCATATTGATGAATCTGCTGTGTGTTGGTGGTTTGTATTCAAAAGAGAAAAAAACTTTAATTAAACTTTTTCTTTCAGGAACTATACGATAACCTTTAAAATACTTCCAGTTAACTCTGATCATTAAAAATTAATTACTAAATGGTGAGTTGATCCTAAAATATGAAAAAAGAAATAAAACAAGGCAGTGGTGTCACAGAAAAGTAACATACCCGGTCATGACACAGCAGAACACTGTGTATCGCACACCCTTGACCCCAGTATACATGCACTTTATCAGAAGGGCCTCAAAACCAACACAAACACTTCAAAGATGTGAGAGGACTTTTTTATTTCAGAAGATCACCCTCATTTCCTCTTACTGTTTTTTCACATATTTGTCAAAATGCCAGCATTCATGACACTTAATGTATTGCAATGAAAAAAGACCCTGAAGACCCAAAACTAGCAATATGGCATAGCCTTTAGGTACCTCGCTGAGCTTGTAAACCAGGAGTGGTCATCTCAAAAAAAAGGCCAGATCCAAACAGAAGTAGATGTTATTTAGGTCAAAAACCAACCTCAGTGTCTCCTTTGCCTATAGATTTCTGTGTCATGCCTTAAAGTGTTTTTATTTTTTTAAACAAAATATTTGCTTAATATGTGACAAATACAAAAACTATTTTTCTATGTGTTAACCTACGGCAGTAATTCTGAAACGCCCCATCTTCTGATCCACAACGTAACAGTGGAAGAGACTCACGACCTATCATTAAAGCGAAGTATAAAAGTATTAATACAAAGATAGCTAAAGAGATTCACACTGACAACACACACAGCATCAGCAGCCAAAATACTGTTTTTACCTATTTGTAAGTACTGTTCTTTATCTCTTCTGTCATTCATGGCATAACCAACCTTAAATTTAAGCCATTTTACAGAAAATGTCTATCTGGCACATGATACAATTACTAACACAAGGACTTTAACATGTAAATTGCAATTAAGTATTCACAGAAAAATCATGCATTAAAAACTAGCACATTTAATTGCACCGTGGAATATAAAGACATTAGCTGTCTAAAATAGTGTTAAAATGGAGCACAGAATGATCTGTGAGCAATGAGAGCATTGAAAGTAAACTCAGAGCCCCAACATTTAAAATCTAAAGCCAAAAAGATTTTATGGTGACATGAGACATCCTGACAAGGTAAGAAAAAAGAAAAACATGACCAAAAACACATCTTTTTAAAAATGTATTTCTGCCTTTTTGCAGCATTTAGAGTGGTGGGTGAAATATGTTATAGAAAATACATTAATATGTAGAGTATTATCTAAGAGGCAGTGACTGTACTCAATGTTAAACAGCTTACATGCAAAGCTCTATTTGGGGAACGTTTCTTTTTACAGTTTCTTAACCAACACATGTTTTTTATGGCCAGCTGGAAGATTTAAGGGAGAAGAAAAATACAAAATGGAAAAGATCTTAAAATATTAAGGATTGCTTACTTGATATGAAGATTAAACTACAACCAGAAGTATTGTCAGGTTGGCGAGGACAGAGCAGCAGCATAATTGTCCAGAGTCATGCAGTCCAAGGCACATGTGAGAATGTAAGAGTGATAAGGAAAAAAGTTGGACACTTCTGAATATAGAACTACATGGTAGAAACTCTATTCTTTAATATAGAGAAATATTGAATTTTTTTTACAATAAATTGCCATGATTTAGAAGGGCATGATGTATAAAGCTGCTGGTCCACTGATTAGGAAATTCTGAATGTAACTGCATGTGTGTCTGTATGGTTGGTTGAACAACAGCATGAAAGCAAAGTCAGAACAATGTGTTTTCGACTAAGCAAAGGAAGATATTGTTGTACAACCCTCATAATAAAAATTGTTTGTCAATTTATTAATTCAGTCAGCAACCAAAATGTTCTGCTTTAGCAACCAGTTTTGAACTTTAACAATCAAAAACACTTTCCAAAACTACACATGCGTCCATTGTTTTGATGCGATATGCTTAACCAACTTTTCTTCCCTAAATAAAAAAAGCAACTGAAATAACTTGTGTGGCCCCAGATCTTTCTTAAAGTCCTCTGGTTTCCATTTTTTAAGCTTAACTTTGACATCTCTCAGTGAGACATCTCAGACTGGATTAAGCAGATTTGCCGAGTTATGTACAGAGATGCACACATGTGAAAGTGTATCTGTTTGTGTGCATAGCTTGAAATCATAGCATGTCATTGGATGTCATGTCTAATATAATCATAAGGTCAGCTAAAGCTCTATTATTCATGACATCAATGCTGGGATTCAATCAGGCCTGGTATCGTTCAGCCTACCAACCCTCCTTTAAATCTTTCTCTCCATCTCCCCATCCAACATTTTCCTCTCTGGAGATTATTTTCTTCTCCCTGTTGTCCGTTGAGTTTGACTCGGGAAGGCTGTGAACATGAAAAGTGAGTGTTCACCTCAAGGGATGACAGTTTGTCAAAAACAGCGAGGTGCCTCTAACACCTTTCTAGCAGGCCTTTTAAACCAGGGGAAACAGTTGAAGGAAAAGGTGTAAATAGTGAGAAGAATCTAGGTGATATAATGTAAGGTTGCAGGGATGAGTGAGCCTTACGTTTTAAAGAATGACCAGGCAAGAGTGAAATTTGGATCCCGTTATTCCCTGAGTCACCCATTTAACATTTCCTGGTACACACACAGTCAAAACTCGCACCAAGTTCAATCACAACATACAGACACGATTAAAAGAAAGCACATCCTCAAAAATTTACATAACACATTCCAACATGTCAATATATAACAAACAAAAGCCAGAATGGAAAATGTAATTATGGAATTACACGAAATACACATAAAAACAGATAATACCTAAACAGCACTAATTTAAAATATCCTCAAAAGCAAATCCTTACATTACATTCAAAATATACTTTGACTGACGACTTAATTTTTGAATTGCCATCAAAACAAAGCATTGCTATGGCTCTATATTAACAATATTTCTACACAAACAGTAAAGCACAAACAACTAAGGAGACTATGCCTTGTAAAAATATTCTTTACCCATGAACTCTTCAACACTTTTCAGATTGATACAAATTCTTTGCCTGAACTTTGACTAGGCCATTCTAATATAAATATAAATATAACTCAACTAAATTTTTGTACTGGTATTGTTTTTATCTGTTTTTGCATTGTTTTATCGTGTTTTGTAGCAAGTTTCTTAATTTATTATTGTGTGCTTAGTTTTCCTATTTTATCCCTTATTGTTATTTATTGCTTTTTATGTCCAGCACTTTGTTTCTGCTGTGGCTGGTGTTAAAGTGCTCTGTAAATAAAGTTGATGATGATGATAATGATGAGGATAATGATGATGATGATAATGATGATGATGATGATATTCTTTGGTATAACCCATTACATTGTAGCCCTGGCTGTATGTTTACAGTCACTGTCATGTTAAAAGGTGAACCCCTGACCCAGTTTTCTTTGAGTATTGCTCTATATTTAGCTCCATCTATCTTCTAATAAACTCTGTCCAGCTTCTCTTTTGGTGCTGTAAGAAAGCTTTCCCACAGAATGATGCTGCCACCTCCTTGTTTCACCAAACAAAATGTGTTCTTGCTGATGAGCAGTGTGAGTTTTCTGCCACACTTAACATTTTGCATGTATGCCAATTTTTTAATTTTGGTTTTGTCTGAGCATGGCACCTTCTTCAACGTGTTTGCCGGGCCCCTTACATGGCTTGTGGCAAACTGCAATCAGTACTTCTTTTGGCTTTCTTTTAACAATGGCTTTCTTCTTGCCACACTTCCATAAAGACCAGGTTATGTAAGGGTGCAACTAATAGTTATCCTATCAACAGGCTCTTCCACCTGAACTGTGTCTCTCTCCTTCATAGCTACAACACGCCTCTTGGATGCTTGTCTGAACAATGCACTCCTTATATGGCCTTGTCATTTTTAGTGCACAGCCATTTCTCAATATGTTTGTAGTTGTGCCATACTCTATTTTCAGATGATGTATTGAACATTGTTCCATGAGGTGTTTACAGCTTGGAATGCTGTTTTATAACCCAATCCTGCTCTAAACGTCTTCACGATGTTATCTTTGCCTGTCCACTAATGTTGTCACAAACATCTGAGGCCTACACAGAACAACTGGATTCATAATCACATTAAATTACACAGAGATGGACAGTTTACTTATTGGATAACAATTGGGTGCACTAGATTTTATTTAGGGGTATCAGAGTGAATGTGATTGAATACAAATGCATCAAATAGGATTTAAATACAAATCTAGAGTGACAAAATGTGTAAAGGTCCTGGCAAATTAATATATATTGAAGCCTGTAGATTCAGACACAGATGTTTAAATTCATTGGATGGTGTTTCTCAGATTTAAAAACCTCTGTCTTTTTCTTCAAAATGATGCCTACCAGTGGCCATGGTCACTTTGGCCAAACACTTCAATTGTAGTTTCATCAGACCAAAGCACGTCTCCAAAAATGTATGGCTTTGTCACTGGATACATTTGCAAAACGTAATCTAGCTTTTATGCTGCTTTTTGACTAATTGCTTCTTCTTCTCTGAGAAGCATTTCAGCCGTTGTCAGTACAAGACTTATTTCACTGTGGATAATAACACTCTCTTCCCAGCTTCAACCAGCATCGTCTCCAGGTCTCTTGCTTTTGTTCTGGGGTTGATACACACATTTTACACCAAAACATGTTTATCTTGGGCTCAAAGAACCCGTCTTCTACCTGGACAGAATGATGGCTTGACATTCCCATGGTTCTTATACTTGCATATAATTGTTTGAACAGATGAATGTGGCACCTTTAGGCATCTGAAAATTGTGCCCAAGAATAAACCAGACTTGTGAAGGTCCACAATTCTCTTCCTGATATCTTGGCTGATTTCTTTAGATTTTTCCATGATGACACACAAGGAAGCAGTGTGTTTGAGTTGTTGCCTTAAAACACATGAACAGGTGTCCATCCAGTTGACTCCAATGTTATGAATTAGCCTTTCAGAAGCTTATAAATCCATGAAGTCATCACCTGGGCTTTCCCAAATTTTTTAAAAGCATAAAAAGTTTAGTTTATGTAAACATTTAAAGAAAAAAAATCTAAATAGTTTCCTCCAGCGTTTTGGCACCTGGGAAAGAGAAACAGTTTTTTTATGGGTGACATACCAGAGTTCAAAAGAGGACAAATTGTTGGTGCACGTCTTGCTGGCGAATCTGTGACCAAGACAGCAAGTCTTTGTGACGTATCAAGAGCCACGGTATCCAGGGTAATGTCAGCATACCACCAAAGGGGAACCACATCCAACAGGATTAACTGTGGACGCAAGAGGAAGCTGTCTGAAAGGGATGTTCAGGTGCTAACCCGGATTGTATCCAAAAAAAAATAAAACCACGGCTGCTCAAATCACGGCAGAATTAAATGTGCACCTCAACTCTCCTGTTTCCCCAAACTGTCCCTTGGGGGGTTACAGGTAATATACACGGTCGGGCTGCTACAGCCAAACCNGGGTAGCCAGTCTCATTGATTGCACTTGCAAGTAAGAGCAGAGTGTGAAGGTTCAATTACAGGGAAAGAGCACAGTTTTCTCAAAATTTTAAAATGCACAAACATTAGGGGTGACATCCAGAGTTAAAAGGGGAAAATTGTTGGTGCAGTCTTGCTGGCGCTCTGTGACCAGACAACAAGTCTTTGTGAGTATCAAAGCCACGGTATCCAGGGTAATGTCACATCCCACCAAAAAGGGACAACCACATCCAACAGGATTAATGGGGAGAAAGAGGAAGCTCTGAAAGGGATGGGGGGGGTTTGCAAACCCCCGGATGTATCCAAAAAAAAAAAATCAAGGCTCCCCAAATCTTGGCAAATTAAATTGCACCTGAATCTCCTTTTTTCCACCAGAACTGTCCGTTGAGAGCTCCACAGGGTCAATATACACGGCTGGGCTCTTACCAAAAACCTTTGGTCACTCATTCCAATGCCAAACGTCGGTTTCAATGGTGCAAGGAGCGCAAATCTTGGGCTGTGGACAATGTAAAACATGTATTCTTCTCTGATGAGTCCCCCTTTTTACTGTTTTCCCCACATCCGGGGAGAGTTGGGGGAAAACCCCCAAAGAAGCGTACCCCCCGACTGTTGCATTGTCCACAGTGAAGCAGGGGGTGGATCAGTGATGGTTTGGGCTGCCATATCATGGCATTCCCTAGGCCCCCAAATACTTGTGCTAGATGGGCGCGTCACCCCAAAGGGATACCGAACCATTTTGAGGCCCTGTGCATCCAATGGTTCAAACATTGTATCCTGAAGGCGGTGCCGTGTATCAGGATGACAATGCACCAATACACACAGCAAGACTGGTGAAAGATTGGCTTGATGAACTTGAAAGTGAAGTTGAACATCTCCTATGGCATGCACAGTCACCAGATCTAAATATTATTGAGCCACTTTGGGGTGTTTTGGAGGAGTGAGTCAGGAAACGTTTTCCTCCACCAGTATCACGTAGTGACCTGGCCACTCTCCTGCAAGAAGAATGGCTTAAAATCCCTCTGACCACTGTGCAGGACTTGTATATGTCATTCCCAAGACGAACTGACGCTGAATTGGCTGCAAAAGGAGGCCCTACACCATACTAATAAATTATTGTGGTCTAAAACCAGGTGTTTCAGTTTCATTGTCCAACCTCTGTATGTATGTATGCAAGTGTCTGTCTGTCTGTCTGCCTAAACATAAGTAACACAGTAACTTAGTAGTTAGTATGAGATCCGTATTTAAGTGGCTGCTCAGCCATTTTCTTCAGTTTCCTCCACAGATTCAGATGAAGAGCCACATACATCCCCAACAATAACAACTTACACCTAGTCAAGGATGTGGCTGCTTTTGTCTTTTTGTTTTGTTTGTTTTCTCTTATTAAATATAATGAAAAATACAAGCTTACTAGTCTTCAGTTCAATCAGTTCTGTTGTAAAAAAGGTTCAGTGACAGAAATGGGTGTAACAATTTATGTGCAGAAGGTTTTTTTTTTTTTTAACTATTCGAACAACTGCTAAGTTCCACTTTGCCAATGTGTGCTGTGAACTTGTGGAATAGGTTGGGTAGTTGGTTGAAACACACTAATCACACAAATTAGTTTAAAACACAATACAATGGAAAACTGACTGGGACTACAACGGGGGTGACAGTAAGAGTGAAGCTTTGCTTTCTCGTTTTGCTTGTGAACGGCAATGTTGATGAACTGAAATGGAGTTGTGTAGCCAAATTTGTAATTGTTGTCATCTAATTTTATTATCTAATGTATAAATAGTTGTACATTATTTTGTTGTGCAAGAAATGGACAGACCTTAAATATGTTACAAGTAAAAGGGGCAGGAATTAATAAGGTTTCTTCTGCCAGCTCTTCTCTTAGCTAAAGTTTATTTAATTCTTGTATTCTTTTGATATGGTTATTGTCGTTGTAGTAAATACTTACAACTGTTCATTTTTTCTTTATTTCTTTTTTCTTTCTTTTGTTAGTGTTTTTATAATGTTTGAAATGCTCAAATAAATTCTATTATTCATTCATTCCAATAAATTCCTTCATTGTTTCAAAAAACCTTTTCTTTGGAGAATTCTAAGCTTCCATATGAGGTTGTTTAATGGTTGCCAGAGGTCCTTGCTTTTCACACATGGAAACAGAGGTTTGTGCAGAAAAAATGCTTTGTACTCCTTAGTTGGTTGTGTATATATGCCATCAATTACATCCAAAGAAATAGTGAGGCGGATTCACATGCTCGGAAAACCACCTCTGAAGGAAATGGTACAAAGAATGAAGGCTCAATGGAAAGACGAGACTTTTTATTAGAATTTTTTATTTGGTAGGGACAGATACAATAAACATAGATCATTATATGCAAAATAATCTGATGCCTATATCATAGTGCTTATAGCATTAGCTAATTCACAGCACCTGTCCCTTGAAGGGCACAGTTAAAATAAATAAAAAGTAAAAACAATTACAATAAATGCAATCAGAAATGTCCAGAAACCAGTTAGTACTAATAAATTCACTGTAATAAAATGAACACATCCACTCAAGATCAAACAAATGTGCGCCTCATTTATAGTTATGCATTTCATATGATATCGCCACACTGCTGCTGCTGTGTGAGCCAGGATTTTGCTTGTTTTTTGAAAGTGGACAGGCTAGTCAAAGTCTTAATATTAACAGGAAGACCATTCTACAGGTTGCTTCCCTCACAGAAAATAAATTTTTTGCAAAAGATGTTTTACAAAATGGAACTTTACAGTTTCCACATGTAGCAGCTCTCGTTGACCTGGAGGTGTCCAGTCTGTTAACAAATTTACAAAGTGGCTCAGGTGCAAGTCTAAATCAAACATTTAAAAATCAAATTTATATATTTAAGATTAACAAAATTCACAAAATTTAAGAATTTGTATTTACTGTCCTATTTAAGTCCTATTATAAAGCCTTTCGATAGGCTTTAAGGTAGTTTGACTGGTCTGAGACCAAACAGCAGTGCAGTACGACAGATGTGACAGGATCACTGTATTCAAAAAAGACATGAGCACATTCTAATGTCAGACGGCTCCTGATCATTCTTAAACAGTTCATATTCCCCTTTATTGTTCTTACAATGGTTTTAATGTGACTTTTGAAATTTAACTGAGGATCTAATATTACTCCTAAATATTTTTCTTGTTCTACCTGTTCAATTAGTTCTCCATTTATTCTGATGTTTAGATTGTTATTTTTCTGAGTTCTTTGTATAGAGAAACACATAGATTTGGTTTTCTTCAAGTTTAATGTCAAATAGGATTTGTTTAACAAATCGGATACTTTCTCTAGACTTTTGATCAATGTGCTGCTAACAGCTGAAGGGTTTTTACCAGGCACATAAACAACAGTGTCATCAGCGTACATCTGAAGGCTAACTTCAGGACACACTTCAGGCCAGTCATTCACATTCAGGCTGAAGAGAATTGGCCCCAGTATGGTTCCCTGAGGAATTCCAGTTTTAATTTCACATGGAGCAGATTTTACATGATCAATAACTACACATTGTTCTCGGCCCTGCAGATATGACTGAAACCATGATAGTGCCTGATGTGACATATTAAAAGATGACAATTTTGAAATAAGACAACTGTGGTGTACAGTATCAAATGCCTTCTTTAAGTCCAGGAATACTGCACCCACAATGTTTCCTTTGTCAAGCGACTGCACAATCCTTCCCAATAATGCGCAAATAGACGATTCAGTAGAATGGTTTTGTCTGAAACCATACTGTTTAGGGTGTATATACTGGTGTGTTTCTAAATAATGAGTTAGTTGTTCTGAAACTATTTTTTCTAATATTTTTGACATCACTGGAACTAGACTTATTGGTCGATAGTTACTGACATCTGCGGTATTCCCGGACTTAAAGATGGGTTTAACTAATGCTTTTTTCCAAGCATCTGGAAATGTTCCAGTTTTAACAGAGACATTTACAGGGGTTGGACAATGAAACTGAAACACCTGGTTTTAGACCACAATAATTTATTATTATGGTGTAGGGCCTCCTTTTGCGGCCAATACAGCGTCAATTCATCTTGGGAATGACATATACAAGTCCTGTACAGTGGTCAGAGGGATTTTAAGCCATTCTTCTTGCAGGATAGTGGCCAGGTCACTATGTGATACTGGTGGAGGAAAACGTTTCCTGACTCGCTCCTCCAAAACACCCCAATGTGGCTCAATAATATTAAGATCTGGTGACTGTGCAGGCCATGGGAGATGTTCAACTTCACTTTCAAGTTCATCAAACCAATCTTTCACCAGTCTTGCTGTGTGTATTGGTGCATTCTCATCCTGATACACGGCACCGCCTTCAGGATACAATGTTTGAACCATTTGATGCACATGGTCCTCAAGAATGGTTCGGTAGTCCTTGGCAGTGACGCGCCCATCTAGCACAAGTATTGGGCCTAGGGAATGCCATGATATGGCAGCCCAAACCATCACTGATCCACCCCCATGATTCACTCTGGGCATGCAGCAGTCTGGGTGGTACGCTTCTTTGGGGCTTCTCCACACCGTAACTCTCCCGGATGTGGGGAAAACAGTAAAGGTGGACTCATCAGAGAACAATACATGTTTCACATTGTCCACAGCCCATGATTTGCGCTCCTTGCACCATTGAAACCGACGTTTGGCATTGGCATGAGTGACCAAAGGTTTGGCTATAGCAGCCCAGCCGTGTATATTGACCCTGTGGAGCTCTCAACGGACAGTTCTGGTGGAAACAGGAGAGTTCAGGTGCACATTTAATTCTGCCGTGATTTGGGCAGCAGTGGTTTTATGTTTTTTGGATACAATCCGGGTTAGCACCCGAACATCCCTTTCAGACAGCTTCCTCTTGCGTCCACAGTTAATCCTGTTGGATGTGGTTCGTCCTTCTTGGTGGTATGCTGACATTACCCTGGATACCGTGGCTCTTGATACATCACAAAGACTTGCTGTCTTGGTCACAGATGCGCCAGCAAGACACGCACCAACAATTTGTCCTCTTTTGAACTCTGGTATGTCACCCATAATGTTGCATTTCAATATTTTGAGCAAAACTGTGCTCTTACCCTGCTAATTGAACCTTCACACTCTGCTCTTACTGGTGCAATGTGCAATCAATGAAGACTGGCTACCAGGCTGGTCCAATTTAGCCATGAAACCTCCCACACTAAAATGACAGGTGTTTCAGTTTCATTGTCCAACCCCTGTATAATGTGGGTCAAAGGCTGGATTAAAGAGAGTGCATACTTTTTTAGGAATGCTGCGTCTATGCTATACATGTCTTAGGTAGAGTGGTATTCAGATCTGCAATAGCTTTCAAGCTGATCCACTTCTCCAATTTTGAAAGAATTCTCATCTGATGCTGATATTATATTTAAATTATTACTACTAAGCTCATCATCTGAAAATTTAGAAGCAAGATCTTGTACAGATTTAATGAAATATTGATTGAATGTATTAGCAACTTCAACAGATTCTGATATATTTTTTTCTTCAAATTTTAATTCATATGAGTTATTTGTACTTGCATTAGGTTTGGTTAAACTCTTTAATTTTTTCCACATTGTTTTATAATTTTTCCTTTTGGATTCAGTTAGAATTTTTGTATAATAGTTAGCTTTTGGTTGCGTACTTCTTTTACAACTTGATTTCGTAAACCTTTAAATATCCTAGGTCTGGTCTTTGGGTCTTAAGATAGGTTTTGGGGAAAGTCCCCTTTTGTAATTACTTTCGCACTGCCTCACTTACCCATGGGAAGTCTTTTTCTTTTTGCCTTTTTACATGGTTTTAAAAAAAACTTTTCTAAAACATTACTGATTATAGAAGTAAATTTTTTTTGAACAGTCATTCGCTTGACTATGTTTTTATACTTCATCCCACTAATGTTTTTTAACTCGCTCTCAAAATTGATGAGGTCCTTGGGGGGAATTTTTTAACTTCGTTACCTGTTGTTTTTTTATATTCGGTTCCATGCTTTTTGAGAGTTTTCTGAATTTAATATCATGTTATGATCTGATACCCACCCAAATTGTATATTTTTGAAATTTCTTTCGGTTAATTGGGGGAAAAAACTAATCTATTCCTGTCTTTAAAGTTTTTGTTAGACGAGTGGGTCCCTTTATAAATTGATAAAATAAATTTTTGATGTAATTCTTTAAGGGGTTTTTCCCTATTGGATTTATCCAAACAGTTAAAAATTGAAATCCCTGTAACAGATCACTTCACTGTTGTGTTTAAAATTTTTAATTTTTTTTCAAATTTTGATAAAAAGATTTGTGGGCAACTAGATGGGGCTTATACAATACAAGGATGTTAAAACTCATGCGTGGGGATAAAGCCACATTTACACATATATTTTCAAGTGATAAAGTTTCATCTAGTTGGATCTCCTTGGTCTTAAAAGAGTCTTTAATATAAACCAAAACACCACCTCCTCTGCCAGTGATCTTATCCTTTCTGTAACACTTATATCCAGGAACATCTATCGTTGAGGTTGGAATTCTGTCGTGCAGCCACGTTTCACTTATACACAAATAATCAAGATTTTAACCAAGTAACAAAATTCTAATTTCATCACATTTTGGAAGCAGGCTTCTAATATTTAGATGCTCGCCGAAAACACCCTTCGGTTTTACTGTGGGATTCCAGACAATTTTCGCATGATTCACTGTCTGGAAGAGTAAATATTTTCTCTGTTTTTTTATGGCTTGTGACTGCAAAGTTTTTATACTATCAGTAGTGTCTCTATTTGTTTGCTTATACTTGACGTTATAAGTTGTACTAATGTTCAAGTCAGTCTTACTGTTAGAAGCGCAATCTCTGGATCCTTGTGTGCAATTTAAATCCTTCTCCGGTTTGGCCTTCTTTGCTTCTTTCATAGCAGAATCAATTGTAGGAAAGATGGAATTCTGGGTCAGGTTGCTCCTGGGGTCCCTGAGGCCATTTGTAGGCGCAGTCCCCAATGTAGCCTGGTTCACGCGAGTAAACGGAGCTCCCTCCGGGTTCTTTAGTGCCAGCTTCCTGGTGTTGATCATCCGCACCAGAATCCCACGGCTGTCTCTTGCAGAATTTCCACCAGCCATCACCGGGTCCACTTGCTGTTGCAGATGACGTACCAGCTCAGCCGCGGAGGCTCCTGACAGCTCACCAGTCCAAACCGCTGCTGCCTCCACCGTCACACCAGGACTCGGCTCCACGCCAGTCGTTTGGATGTGTGGTGTACAGTTGACGTTATTGGGGCCGGGATTAAGCTGGATATCTCCCGCTAACAGGATTAGGAAGGTAAGATATATTATAGCGCGCCCACTGTCTTTTTCTCTGTAATCCAAGTCTTCCTTGGTACGTTTTAGGCCTATTGCACATCCGTTTCCAAACTTCAGAAGTGAATAGTAAATGGTAAAACGTCCGTAACCCAAGTTGTTAAGATATGGCGTATGGTGCAGAGAACTGTCGGGTTCGTTTTGGGGAATCCTTAGGACAAGTGATGCGAATATTAGCAGCAGAAGAAGCCACAGTAACATTTGAAAAGTAGGTGTGTGCGCTGACGCTGTTTGTTTGCTCCACATCAGCATTTCACTTGATGATGTTGTTTCCCCTCCTTACTTACGGCTTTTGGTTTAAAAACAGATTGATACATTTTATCCTTGCTAATTGATGTTCCAATAGAAAGTCCATTAAAGGGCATGAATTTGCCAAATGTTAAGGCTTAAAACCAGAGGAACACGAAGCCCAACCAACCGTGCGCCATTTGGCCTCTTGAAGCTCATCAACAGCTGCAACAGTTGCAAATCAACTTTAAACAATGCTTTATCTTTTTATTATGTACAATCACTGAGATACTACTAGAAAAGTTTAGTAAAGAATACCCAGACATGGTTGTGCGCCAGGTGATGTATTTTTAGCTTATAGTGCTGATTATTTTATTTTATAGCATTTAGTATATTCCGCTATGTATTGCCAAGCAAAATCTGTGCTTGTTAAAAACAATGGGGCAAGTCATTGAATTCCAGTGTGCCATGATTAACTAGTGTGTTTTTCTAATAGCATCAACAGGACTGTGATGCCCCTAATGTGCCTATTTGAGTCAAACATGCATACTATTACACCATAAGCATGCATTGTTTTACCTTCATATAGTTTTAGGTCCAATTTAGAACTAAAACAAGTATAAGAGCCTTTATGCTCCATGCTGTTTGGTTTTAAGGAAGGTTTGACTGAGCAAGCATAAGGGAATGCATGAATGTCTGAAGCACAATGCTTACTTAAAGCATAATGATTATAGATGTTTGTTCCAGCATAAACCTTATTAAATGAAGTAAAGTGCTGTGTGTGCATGTGTAAAAATCTGTAGCAGTCAGCAGGTCAGAAAGGCCTCAGTTTGCTTTGAACAAAACAGGTCACTGATGTTTTGTCCCACTGGACCTAAAGGGGAAAGTGTTGCTATCCATTTCTTAAAAGCGATGATCAAACACAAGCCAAATTTTCCCTCATTACTTCCTCCTGTTGTGTGACATGAACACACCACGCTTTATTTAGGACTCTGAATGTTCTATTTGTGTTTGAATACCTTTTTGCACACCCAAGTACACACATCAGTCTTTGCAGAAGGTGTTCATTGGGTTTAGGTTTAGTTTCTGAGTGATTTTGCCCTATTCATAGTAAGTAAAAACAAGGAGAATTTAGGAACAGACCTGTTAAATATGAAAAAATATAAACTTACACTGCACTGATTAAAAAATGTGTAAAAACAACCACTTTTCTTATAACGATAAATATCAATAACAGGAAAGCCATTATTTCTATTACATGATTAAAAAATATTAGCATCAAAAACAGAAAACGTACTAAATGCATTTCCTTATATAGAATATTGCATCACATTATAGCAATATGATTGATGTGTTTTGTGTAATTCTTTTTTCTGTTTCTACAGGCAGAGATATCAGTCAGTCATTTTCTACCTCTTATTCCGTAGTGGGTCGCGGGGGAGCTGGTGCCTATCTCCAGCAGTCTATGGGCGAGAGGCGGGGTAAACCCTGGACAGGTCGCCAGTCCATCGCAGGGTAACACACAAACAATCATACACACTCATTCATACACCTATGGGTAATTTAGATTAACCAATTAACCTAACAGGCATGTCTTTGGACTGTGGGAGGAAGCCGGAGTACCCGGTGAGAACGCATGCACGCATGCACGGGGAGAACATCCAAACTCCATGCAGAAAGACCCCCGGCTGGGAATCGAACCCAAGACCTTCTTGCTGCAAGGCAACAGTGCTACCAACTGCCCCACCGTGCAGCCCAATACTGGCAAAGATATACTTTTGTCAAATTATTAGAATTTAATTATTATTAAACTAATAATTAAACTAACTATTATATTCAGTAGTATACCTACAACGTCAATATATTTTTTTAATTATAATTATATAATAACAAGTATAATGATTCATATTAACTGAATTAAACTCACAATGCTGCATGTTTTTTTTTCCTGCAAGGCAACTGGATTCTCACAAGAATTTCTGGGACTGGGACAGCAGTTAAATGCACCATGCTGATAATGAATGTCACATTAAGCTAGACTATTTTCCTAGAAGGAATACGCTTAAAGCCACCTTGAAGGATTATCCCATTCACAAAAATGCAAATAGTCAAGAACTATGTAGAGTACACAACAAACTTTTGAGAGAAGGTGCGTGGGTTAGATGAGACCAACACTGAACTTTCTAGCCTACAAGCAAATCACAATGCGTGGTAAAAACTTAACACTGTACATTGCCCTGAACACAACATCCCTATCATGAGACATGGTGGTGTCTCATGGTGGTGGCAGCATCATGCTGTGGGGAGGGCTTTCTTGAGCTGAGACAGGAAGGCTGGTCAGAGTTGATGGGAAGATGGATGGAGCTAAATGTAGAGAAATCCTGATGAAAAAACTGCCAAAGAAACTGACAGTTTTCTACTGTTTGGATCGGCTGATTCACTGTGTTTCTGCTTATCTGTGTTCATTAGCCTCCCCTCCTTCAGTTGCCTTGTATTCTCTTTGTCCCAGCTGCTCCACATTTCATCTGATTAGCTCTTCAGGTTTATTGGTTTCCATACCTCTGTTTAAACTCTCTGGTGTCATTGTTCACTACTGGATTCTACTGTTGCCTGCCTGTTTTGTCCCAGCTATTGCCTGACCATCTGCCTATGTTACATGTCCTGTATCTACCTGTAAGTTTACCCATTCAGTTATCATTAAAACATTTTAACTCACCATGTTTCTCCCTATAGTTCCTGTTTGCGCTTTGGTCCTGACATTTTTATTATTTATACCATTTATATTGGGGAAGAACCTTCATGATTTGACATTCTTTCTTTCCACATGTTTTGTGTGTAAGATCTAACAAAGCACTGGTGCCACTCAAAAAATAAAGAATATATCACTCTTCCCCACCAGATAAAGATGACCAAATTACATTAAAAAGTCACATTTGTATCTTTTGTTTAAACCTCAAAACCAAGGAAACTGACCTGATTGTAATTCTCCTGAAAACAGTTCACAATAAAGATAGAATGTACAGTGTTGTGGGGGGTTTGACAGAAGGCAAAAATTATCTATGTATAATAATTATGAGAGGCTGCACAGTGGCGCAGTTGGTAGCACTGTTGCCTTGCAGCAAGAAGGTCCTGGGTTCGATTCCCAGCCCGGGGTCTTTCTGCATGGAGTTTGCATGTTCTCCCCGTGCATGCGTGGGTTCTCACCGGGTACTCCGGCTTCCTCCCACAGTCCAAAGACATGCCTGTTAGGTTAATTGGTTGATCTAAATTGCCCTTAAGTGTATAAATGAGTGTGTATGGTTGTTTGTGTGTTGCCCTGCGATGGACTGGACCTGTCCAGGGTGTACTCCGCCTCTCGCCCATAGACTGCTGGAGATAGGCACCAGCTTCCCCGCGACCCACTAGGGAATAAGCGGTAGAAAATGACTGACTGACTGACTAATAATTATGAGTATATATATAATGACTGCAGTCCATCTGAGCTCTCCACATATTCGACAGAACATTCCTAAGGAAAAAAAAATGTAAATGTTCTTTTTCCACCTGCCTTATTTATATGTAATTTCTTTTTTTTTTTATTTATATTTTTTAACTGCCTCTCCATCTTTCTTATTTCTCAGTCTTTCCTTCCATCTTATCTGTTTCTGTCTCTTTCCATCTTTCAATCTTTATCTATTGTCTTTCCCTTTGCGCCCCCCTTGGATAATGGTAGGGAAACGCTGCAATCGTCAAAAGTGTTAGCAAGAATAGAATGTACAACAAATGATTATTAAATGAAAATTGTTTAATCTATTTAACTTGGAACATTAGTTCTTAGGCATTTTATTCTTTTCAGCTCAAATTAAACATAAAAATAACTCGGTCGCCGTGAAAGTGAATAAGTAATCTAAATAAATACAAAATCTCTTGGAAAAGACCCCAATAAACAAACATCCAAGACTTATCCCTACTAACTGATAATATTTACCCCTCAAGAAAATGATAAATGTTTCTACAAACCCCCTGCAATGTCCTCACGTACCACTAGGGGCATGAGTACCCCCGGTTGGGAATCACTGTTGTAGAAGAAGAAGAAGGGAATTCAGCTCAGCCAAGTTAAAATGAATTAATTCACACACTATGTTTATGATTGTGGCCGCTGTTAAAGTGGTTGAGGTTAATGTTCCTCTTCAATAACATTTAAGTAACAAGTATATTTGAGAATTATCTCTTGTGTTATTTTGCGTGCCAACCCGTATGATGGTCAAGTTGGAAGTGACTAGAATAAACTGAAGCTCCATTACGCTGTAGTAGCTCAGTAGTAGCTTTGATAATTAGTGCACAAGCCTTCAGCTTTGGTTTAGTTAAAAGTGAAGACAATGACTCATGATAGTCAAGTTTAAAGCGAAAGGATGCATACATCAAAAACTGGTCCTAACAAAGTTTTTCTGTGTGCATGTAACAGCTGAACCACTTGTGTCTGCAGCCTACCCCCCTCCTTCTTCCCCAACCAACACATACATCTACAAACACAGAGACACACACAAGCACATCCACATACAACAGTCACTAAGTTTTTACCTTGGAAGAAAAATGTGGCGGTTTAACTGCATGAAGTACCAAACGTTTGCCCCTGCAACACAGTTATGATCTTCTGTTCTCTTGGAAACGCTACACTCACTTCAATTTCATCGTTAAGTTTACAGAAACCGTGAGCTCCACTCATGAGCGCTTTAAGTACATTCATGTTCAACACTAGCTGTGTTAAATCAGCCAGCAATCTTGTCTTTAAAAAAGCAGAAATCTATTCATTCAACAATGCGATGCACCAGTCAGATTTGTTTTGGCCTGTTGCTGTTCTATGCTTTTATATTAATGACCTGTTGATACTGATTTAAGCCAATACCACTTCCTCTTTTGGAACCAAATAAAAAAAAAAATGTTTGTACTTTCTGGGTAGTTAAGAGATGAGCTCTCCCAATAAAATTGCATATGGTAAAATAATTCTCAAAAACAGCGCAAAGTTAGAGTTGACTCTGACATTACTGAAAATTTATAAATACAGTAAAATTCTCTAGATCATAGGAATAAAACGCTTTAGAATTTAGCATTTTTGTCCAATGGCATTGAAAATGATTTGGAATGTTAAAGCCATAATAAGCCAAGTACCTTCAGCACAGTGCTCTAGTTCACTATAAATGTGCAGTTTACAAATCCTCTGAAGCAGGGTAAGTAATTTTTTCCCATGTATTCTCAGATCAGTATACATTGTGGGATACCAGATGGTAAATTTGAACGTTGTTGCCCTTCTGTAGTACCTGCATGCATTATTCAAAGCCCATTTATCACAGAAACAGTCCCAGTGAGGCTACATTAAACACACACCAGATCATTTGCTTATGCCTTATTCACGACCAAGATTCAATACATGTACAATTAGTGACCTATATTTAACTCAAAGAGAATCTTCCTGCATTATTTAACGGCAATCATTTCATTATGGCACATTATGCCAAATGTTGTCTAAGAAGGAAATATAGTTCATATGGAACTCATGTCATCAGTGAGTGTGAGGACTTTATCTAGATGCTGAAAAATTTTGATTTAATCCATTTACCATATCCACGTAGTTGTGTTCTGGGTCTCAAAGGGAAATGGGGTGGTGGCTGGTGCTTTAGCGGTGAATTGGTGTGAGGCAGGGTTGCTGTTGTCGGAAAGTAGGAAAAAGTCTGAAATTTGAGGAAATATGGGGCCTGATTTGAATCGTGGTTATTATTTTTTTTATTTTAGGTAAAACTTCCTCCTGGACATTTCAAAGCTTGGTTCATTCAGTTTTTAGAAGCATAATCCAAGAAAATGACACTGGCTAAATAGACATGGGTCTCCAAAGATTTGTGTGTAAAAACATGACTGTATTGAGTGTAGCCTGCCAGATTTTGATGGGAAATAGCGACAACTATATTTTGAAATATGTTGCTAATTATCATGCTAGTGCAGGTGTTCTCTCCTAAACAGATGATTTTTAAAATTATTAAATTTCCAATTTTAACACCTGTATCATGCTTAAAGTGTCCTTAATTTAAATGAATCAAACTTGGCTGACCTGGTTCCTCTTTCCAGATCTGATTGGCTTGGCAAACAGGACAGACTGCACATTATGGGCGGTTCATCCTCTTAGGTTCACCACCTGCCTGACCCATCATTTGGTTAAACAATTTTTGTTTTAATTGATACTTACAATATTAGATTGGGGCCACATGGTGGCATAGTTGGTAGCACTGTGGACTTGCAGCATCTTTGGTTCAAATCTCAGCCTAGGGTCTTTCTGCATGCAGTTTGCATGTTCTCCTCATGCATGCGTTGGTTCTCTCCTGGGACTCCGGCTTCCTCCCACAGTGGAAAAACATGACTGTTAGATCTAAACTGGATGGATGGATGGATGGATGGATGGATGGATGGATGGATGGATGCTTTTTTTGGGTGTTTTCATTAAGTTTCAAATTGCGTTCTAAAGAATGTTACTTCAATGTCAAATAATACAGTTGAGGTCTAAAACTTTGGATTTTGTACTAGTGATGTTTAAATGCAGTCCAGCCTCTGTAAAAACACAGAAGCAGTCTTTTATTTTAGCATGGAATCATATGCATCGAATCAGAATCCGATTGCACCATTTGCAATTTATCATTTTAATGCAGTGCATACTTTTTCCACACCAGGGGAAGCGGATGTCATTCAACTGGACATGCACATAAGCAGTAGAAAACTTGGTTGGTGCTCAACCAAGTTTTTTTTTCTTTCCCTCACAGCAGCTGCTGGAGGGAAAGAAGCCATGTTGCCCATCAAATCATATCAATGACAGGATTCAGGATGAATTTACCATTTTGATTCTTAAACATACACAATGGATAGTAATAATATAAGGACCACAATTACGTTGCCTTTTAGATGTGTTAGGCAAGGTTAAACTCATTTTAAAATGCTTAGATGTAAACACAGGTGGTTCCACACATACAAACAGCTGCTTTGAAGGGTTGACAGTGAAATTACATCTGATCAATAACCAGAAACAGAGGTCTTGGTTTCCCCTTGTGTGAGTACAAACTATGGTAACACAAATACACAAGTACCCTTTGGAATGCAATACAACATTGCTTTCTAAAATGCCAGTTAAACTGTTGTGGATGTGCTTTATATTCCAATGGCAGATGAAGATATGCAGCTGTAAGTAAATAATGCTCCTGCATCAGCTTCTACCATCTTATCCTAAGGCTAATATAAGGTGGTCACCACATGAGCAAGGCTGCCTCAGATTTTTAGACATGCTGAAAATACAGCAGCATATACATTGCAACATGGAGACACTATATCTACTACACATATGTGCTACGGCTTTAAAATATAACCCTAACCCTTTAAAATTTACATACAGTAAATGCTAGGTCGATATTTTGGCAGTGACCCAAAAATGTATGATTTTATTTAATGGTACATAAAGCAGATGTTCTGTTTATATTGATGAAGATTTACTCACCTTGTAATGCACCTAAAAAAACACATCATCAGCAACAAACATACTTCATATTCATAACAGGACTTGATGAGTCACAAAATGAGCTTAATTACTTCAAGCTTAAAAAGTGTTTTTTTTTTAGATTTTTTGTGGTACTTGTGGCCTTATTTTTGTTACAGGTCGTGGGGTGAAGAGAGGGGATAGACATGCAGTACAGGTCTCTGGGGTTGGGACTCGAACCAGGGACAGCTGCATTCAAGGCTGATGCCTTCGTATGGGTCGCGCTCTCTACTGCTACGCCACACGCTGTGCACCCTTCAAGCTAAAAAAAGTTTTTTTAGATTCTCCAACACACAGGGCTTTTAAAGAGAGCGTGAGGGCAGCTTTAGTGAAATGCTTAACACAAACGTGTTATTGAAAGAGCTGTGCTTCGTTTTCTGTGTGTATTGCTGCACAATGGAGAAGTACCACCTGTTGATCAGTGGAAGAAGGGTGTTATTTCATAGAGATATTCACAAAGATAACCTAGTGATCTTGCTCTATTGCAGCTTCAACACTTGTGTTTTATTTCCTTTGGAGCTGAGGAAGTTTGTTTCCATAAACACAAGCTGGTGTCGGTATTTCAGACTGCCGCTGCTCTGTCGTGCCCTAGCATAGAGCAACCCCCCTGTAGATTCACTCTGAGATGTGGGGGGCTGTAAAACACAGCTTTTAAAGGGCTTTTACCTTGTCAAGAGGTTTCTCTTTTCTACATAGTAGAATAGCATTGTTTGTGCAGATGACATCAAATGGACTCCCAGTTATTACTTTCATAGCATGTTGATGTAAGGTCTCAGGTAGTTGCGGTAGTTCAGCTAAGATAGCTTTTAAAAACAAAACTCAAACAAGAGAAATATAAATATAAAAATAGGAAGTGAAGATTCCACTAAGAGAAGAAGTCTATTGGTTAAAAAAAAAAGGGAATCTTGGTTGCCAATTGAAATTTCAAGAAGTAAATAAAAGTGATTTTCAGAAGAACTAAAATCTCTCAGCATGACATTACTCTAAAATAGACAGGTGCTAAAAAAAAAATCTTAAAACGCTGGGAGCTGCGGACAAGATTGCTGGGGCCCAGGGTAACTCGAACTGATGCTGTCGTCGCTTTCGCTGATGGGTGTTGCAGTGAGACCACATTTACTCTGCTCCATTCTGGCTTTCTGACTAAAGACTGGGCCGCCCTCAGCCAATCATGGGCCCCTATCCCTGCCCTAGGCCCAGGACAACAGACCTGTTTGTCATGATCCGTGGGTGTTAGGTTTTGGTTTTCATTGATGTTCTTGCTATTGCTTGTGCTTTATTTATGTTTTGCCATATTCTGTCCATTTCTCTGTGTTCATGAGCATCAGTTATTTCTCGCCTTAATAGTTCATTTCTTTGTGTTTAGTTTTTTTTTTTCTTTGTTTATTCTTCCATTTTTTTCTTTGTTAATTTGGGATTGTTTCTGTTTTCTCAGCAAAATCAGCCAAAATACACTTTCAGTAGCAGATAGGTGTTTTTAGAAAAATTCCTACACTGTGCAAGACCCTAAATGCAACACTCATAGTAACCTAGGAACATCACTGTGCAGATGGGGGTTTTTCAGTTTTGTTTTGGCTCTGCAGTTTTGTGAAATCTTTTAAAGGAGTGAAGATTAGCAATCCTAAAAAACAAGAAGAAAAAGCATCTCCTTTTCTATTCTAAAGCAAAATGTTTATCATTAAAAACCGCACAAAAAATTGCACATGCAATTAGTAGGTGTGTTGCAGGTGATCTATTAAGATTACGCGCAAAATAGATAACAGTTTCAAAAGTGATGCGGACTGCCCTATTTAAATGAGGATTTTGCTTGTGTAACTGGCTGTATCAATAAAGAATGTGGACACATTGTGGCCCATGCACAGATAGACCCCTAGTGATGTTCACTATACCTAAACCTGCCCCTTTGCCCTGGATGAGATAAAGGACCAATTTTTTCTTAATTCATCAATATTTAAAAATAAAATGTACCCTTTCAGCGATCATTTCCCCCCATTCATTTGAGTGCACTGGCCATGCATTGGCTCACTATGTACACAAGCCCCCGCCTTGCCCCGCCCTCCTCCTACTCCACTTTGCCATCATGCAGTGTGGAGCGCAGGGACTAAAATGGCTGCAGCCCCACGTGTCCTCTGACCTGCATGAGACAGACGGACAAGAAAGGAACAGTGAAGGAAATAAAAATTAAAAAACTTTCAGGCTCACGCCAGATTCTTTCAGGTGCACGTAAGACAGTCAATATACCTTTACAGGCTCCATGATGGTTTCCTGTTCTCTGGTGGCTATTAATGTTCAGTTTTGTTTGAAAACTTGCCAAAATATTTAAGTTCAGTGATAGTGTTTTTTTTGTTGTTGTTTTGGTTTAATTGCAGAAATAATTTTCATATAATGCATACCTTGAATGGCTCATGAGAAATGGCTTGGAATCAGATTGGCCTATGTCTGCAGTCATGCTGCTTTCACCTGTGTTGCGCAGAACTCTTTTTCCCCACATTTATGGCATCGTGAATATGTTGTGGAACATGCAGCAGCGAACACCGTATATAAAAATAAGTAATATAGAAGCACTCCTCCAGTGCAATCCACACAATGGTGTTGTGCCACAAAGTGATTGTGCACTAGAATTATTCAGATGCAAGAACATGCTAAGTCGGCTTTTCCAGGTTTTGACTGATATTTAATCTTTTAACTTTAGCTTTTATACTTTTCATCTTTTCCAATATTTTTAAAAAATGCATTATAATATCTCTTCTTCTGTTTCTTTTTCTTATTGTTATTTTTTTATTATTACTACTTCAAACGCCAAGGCTTCAAACTAAACTTTCTCATACAGCCACTCTGCTTTCTTAAACTGTCCATGGTGACAACCAGTAGCACACGCAAAATCCTCATTTAAATAGGGAGGTCTACACAACTTGTGTGCCTGTTATCCATTGTGCGCGCAATATTTGCAGATCACCCGCAACACACCAACTTATGTGTGTTTTTTTTTTTTGTACTTTAGTGCTCCTTATTTGGAATCTTTGAAGATCATTCTATTCTGCTCTTTTGACAGACACAATCCTTGGTGCACCTGGTTAGTAGATCAGCTTTGCGCGTGCTATCAGGTTTGCACTTGTTTTTATACATGCAAAGTTTTAGTAGATCAAACCTAATGAGTGGAGACACCACATTGAAAAACATATTATGTTTCAAACAAAGTATCCTGAGTTATCCCTGGAGAGGGCTGCTAAAGGGGAGAGTTTGTCCGCATCTTACCCATGAGCTGTGCAATGATGGTACAAACGTGCAAAGCGTAAGATCAAGCCTTGGCACCTTCCCTGTATTTTATGGATACTGGCAAGAAGAAGCAGCCATTTAAAAACTCAGAAATTCTGAAAGACTACATTCTCGCCATTGTGGATGACGTGATAATGGATGAGAAGGTAAAGTCAAGTGTTTTGGAAACATCTGTGAGAGACCACATATAGGCATCTGTGGGAGACATATCGTTTTTGAGAAATTTTTATTTTACCTTTATATTTTCCAACACAAACCATTAATATTGCCTTATGTGGTATAATAATTTTCAGCACAACCTCAGCTGTGTGAATTTAAACTTATGTTTTGTATTTGGACATACTGTAGTTGCATATTGGATTTGAAGTCACACAAAAACATAAAATCCAAGTTGGAAAATGTTTTTTTTCCACAGTGAAACGTACAAACATGTATAATGTATTGTTAAAAAAAAAAGAAAAACTGAGAGAAACCGCCATCATGTCTGCAGTAGTAGAGTCCACAGATAGAAGTGACACAAATTTCCTGGATATGGGTCGTGTGTCCATGCTTCTAACGGATTGGGCTCCATCCATGGCTGGAAAAGAATGCAGTTGGCCTGCATGCTGATTTGCTATTGTACCTTGAGCTGTATTGTGCATCAGACTGTGTTGTGTGCAAAACTAAGGAGTCAACATAAAAATACAATGTACTATGTGATGCCCACCTTCAACTTTATCCGCTCTCCATCGAACCTCCAATATCGCTTATTCCGCCAGCTGCTGTCAGAAGTGTCTGCTGAGCATCTGCACCTGCTGTTGTACAATGGTGTAAGGTTACTATCCACAGACAAAGCACTGGAATGATTCTGTGATCTCAGGGAGGAGACAATAGTGTTTCTCTGCAGCCGCAAGTCCAAAAGAGCAGAGATATTCTTAAGTTACATGCTGGATGACAGCTTCGTGGCTGATGTCTATTTTCTGTGTGACATATTCAGGCATTTGAATGAACTAAATGTGGGATTACAAGGCAAAGATAAAACTGTTATTGATCTGGTGGAATAAATATATGCCTTCCAAGTCAAACTGGGCCTTTTTGCAAAGGACTTGAGCATTGGCAGAATGCTGCATTTTCCCACATTCTACAAAATCTTATCTTCCTCACAAATCACGGATGTCATGACAGATTTTATTGCAAGGTTGAAAGATAACTTTGCTGGTCGACTGGACAGACTTGCTCTACCCACAGAGGTGATGAGCTTTTGCAGATACCTTTTTACGGCTTTCCACATGGAGGCTTGTCCAGCAGAACTAAGGAAGAGGTCCCTTTAATTGATGAGGAAAGATTCATACTTGAACTTTTAGATTTTCAATCCTTCCTCACCATGGCTCATTGGCTTCATAGTATTTGGCCTGCAAGGTTTTGTTGTGATGTCAATGTGCACCAGTTTCCCAACATTAAGACGGTAGCAGTCCATTTGCTCAGTATGTTTGGATCAACATACATATGCGATTCAAGCTTTTTTCAGATGAACATAATAAAAAGCAGCTCTTGGGGTTCCTGACTGACATTAGTTGCCTCTGGATTGCATTGACATCCTATGAGCCAAACGTCACTGATCTTGTTCAAAACAAGAAGTGTCATTCTCCCACTAATGAACTAAACAATAATGTCAAATATAATTTTGCCTGTTCTGCAATTTGTACATGGGATCAAAATTATTTCCCTCCTTAATATGGTGCATTCAAAAGCAATGTAAATACAAAAAAGTATAAATGTGAAATATATTCTTAATACTTAAATTACGGGTGAAATCTGTGCACCTCATAATATATTCTGATGAGAGGAGAAGATTTATTTAACTCCAAAAGGAAAGAGAACATCTCTACCAAAATGCTAATTTCGTACACATTTTGATTCCAATCACTTCAGATGTGACTTGATGGAACAAAATATAGACAAAACAGAATGTGCTATTGCAAAAGAAAATATATTGCAAACACTTCAAGTTCTGTTGAGTTGTTTTGAAGCATAGTTCATATTTTAATGCACTGTTACTATTTTAATCCACTTTGATTTTCAGCTCTGAAAATCCAAGCAGGACACATCTGGCTCATGTTACAAATGTATCTTTCCTGCAAGATCATGCAAGATGTATCATGAATAGACTATCATTATGCAGTGGAGTGCCTGTAGCTCAGTGGGAAGAGCATTTATTTTGTAATCAGTAAGTGTGGTTTGATTCCAGCGTCCTCCCTTGGCACATGTCACATGCATCAAGCAGAGAAAACATCTAAGGAGATTGCAGAAACTACCAAAATTGGGTTAAGAACTGTCCAACGCATTATTAAAAACTGGAAGGATAGTGGGGACCCATTGTCTTTGAGGAAGAAATGTGGCCAAAAAAAAATTCTGAATGATTCTGATCTGCGATCACTTAAACGTTTGGTGAAATCAAATCGAAGAAAAACAACAGTAGAACTCCGGGCTATGTTTAATAGTGAAAGTAAGAGTATTTCCACACGCACAATGCGAAGGGAACTCAAGGGATTGGGACTGAACAGCTGTGAGGCTAACCGGAAAAAAGCCTTCAATTTTCTAGAGAGCATAAAGACTAGACTCCGGAGCAATGGAAAAAGGTCATATGGTCTGATGAGTCCAGATTTTCCCTGTTCCAGAGTGATGGGTGCATCAGGGTAAGAAGAGAGGCAGGTGAAGTGATGCACCCATCATGCCTATTGCCTACTGTACAAGCCAGTGGGGGCAGTACTATGATCTGGGGTTGCTGCAGTTGGTCAGGTCTGGGTTCAGCAATAGTATGTGTTCAAACAATGAGGTCAGCTGACTACCTGAATATACTGAATGACCAGGTTATTCCATAGATGGATTTTTTCTTCCCTGATGGCACGGACGTATTCCAAGATGACAATGCCAGGAATTGTGAAGAGTGGTTCAGGGAGCATGAGACATCATTCTCACACATGGATTGGCCACCACAGAGTTCAGACCTTAACCCCATTGAGAATCTTTGGGATGTGTTGGAGAAGGCTTTGCGCAGATCTTGGTGAAAACTTAATGCAACACTGGGTATAAATAAATTTTGTGACATTGCAGAAGCTTATCGAAACAATGCCACAGCGAATACGTGCCGTACTCAAAGCTAAAGGTGGTCCAACGAAATATTAGTGTGTGACCTTTTTTTTTGGTGGCGACTCTTTTTTAGCCAGGCAGTATATACACTCATCGACCACTTTATTAGGTACACCTTGCTAATACCGGGTTGGACCCCCTTTTGCCTTCAGAACTGCCCTCATCCTTTGTGGCATAGATTCAACAAGGTACTGGAAACATTCCTCAGAGAGTTTGGTCCATATTGACATGATAGCATCACACAGATGCTGCAGATTTGTCGGCTGCACATCCATGATGCGAATCTCCCGTTTCACCACATCCCAAAGGTGCTCAATTGGATTGAGATCTGGTGACTGTGGAGGCCATTTGAGTACAGTGAACTCATTGTCCTGTTCAAGAAACCAGTCTGAGATGATTCATGCTTTATGACATGGCACATTATCCTGCTGGAAGTAACCATCAGAAGATGGGTACACTGTGGTCATAAAGGGATGGACATTCAAAAAGGGATTCAGCCTCAGACAGATTATCCAATCATCGTGCAGAAGCTGAGCGTCTGGGCCAGCCGAGGCCAGCCCACTGCTCAATAGCCCCCGGAGACGCTGAGCGTACGATGGGTGGGAAAAAGCCCAGCATTTTTGCTTCGCTATTGAACTCACTGTTTAAAGCACTGTGAAGCTGCGGGAATGAGTGAGAGGAAAGCCGCGTCGTTACCAGTGATAAGAAGCTGATTCTGAACAAAAGTTGAGTGCATTGTAGCGCATATTTAGTCAATGACATGTACACACAACAGTATATATTTGATCATTTTTGGATATTTTAGGGGAAGCAATCGCCACTGGTCTCTGTTATACTAAATATTCTTAATAGTGAATAGTAAAGTATGGCAAACAGAAGATGAAGTAATTTCTAGGTTAATGAACTAATAAAGGAATGTTCTCATAATTTTTTGTTAGCCTCTGTTGTTTCTGTCATTGAAGACAGTCTTTCAGCATTAAGTCTTGGTCTAATACTAACAATGTCAACAGCACATATTGTAAACTGCACAGCTTCAGTAAAATCAATTATTTCAGTGCATCTGCAATTGAAAAAGGAACCCAACTGTTAATTATTCTGTTAAATAAGTTTATCATTTTCAATATAATTTATTGAAGTATTATTGCCGTTGCAGGCCCAACAATGTCATTTTTCTTGGAGACAGTTTCTATAAAATTAATTTAACATTGTGAAAGCAAATGTTGCTGCAGCTTGTGAGAGACATTAATAATGCCCTCATCTGGGATCAAGATCCTAAAATACTTGAACTCCACTTAAGGAAAAGATTGGACGCCAACGTGGTAGTAGATTTTTATCTTTTTCATTTTCAGAAGTTGGGACATTGCTCTCGTCAGTGGTGGTGAAGTAAGAACAAAGCCAAAAGGCAAAGCTCTCAATGTACTCTTCCATCTACAGCTAAGCTCAAAGTTAATAATACCACTGGCAGATTCATGTTTTAACAAATGTTTTAGTTTGATACACATGTACCTTCTTACTGAAAGTGGCCATGTCAAAGTTCCGACTTGATTTTGATTTAGGTTGAGGAAAGATGTAGGTGATGGCAATTATGCCTTCCAATCTCAAAGATTCATTGCAAAATATCAATTCTCAAAATACCAGTGGAAACCAGCAAAGCTGCCCAGCAATCATAAGAATGGGTTGATTGCTGCGATGCAAATAAAGATTTTTTTCCATTGATTAAAAGGGCATGGATCATTTTTTAGACATGCTATTCTTTAAAAGAAATGTTTATACTCCCTTTACATTTCAATTTTGAAAGATGTCTCATTTCCTATCAGAAAGATTGAATGGAAATAATTTTGAATATGAAGCTGCCATGGGTATGAATAATTGTGGGCTTTACTGTCCATTCCTACCCTTTACATGTGGTGGTTGGATATGAAACATTACAGAAAGAATATTAACCTAGCTCGGAGTAGAGATAGTGTTTTTTTCCACATCGAAAGGAGTCAGGTTGGTTTCAGCATTTGATTCAGATGCCTCCCAGGAATGTCCACTTGGAGAGGGCCCTAAGGCGGACCTAGAACTTGCTAGAAGAACTATGCATTCACACCTTGCTAATCACATGGCAACATCTTAATGCATTTAGCCCTCTACTATAGATGTGGGGAAAATGACTTTAAAGCAAGCATCAGAAAGGGGAAGAAATGGGATGTAAGTGACTGCCAGACAAGCTGGTCTGAATAATTTAAAAGCGGCTGATCTTGGGTTTTCACACTCTGCCATCCTTAGGTTTACAGAGAATGGTATAAAAAAGAGAAAATATCCAGTGAGTCGCAGTTATGTTGACAAAAATGTCAGAGGTCGGAAACAACCTTTTCGTTACTACCAAGGTACGCAGAATACCATCTCTGAATCCACAACATGTCAAACCTTGAAGCAGATGGCCTACAGCAGCAGATGACCACAACTGGTTCAATGTGATTGACTGATATAGACTTTGCATTGATGCATGGATGAATTGGTGAATGGATGGATAAACAGATGGATACGTTGAGGGATGGAGAAGTATGTGCTGCATGAGTATATGGTTATTGGTATATTAAGTGTGACTGAAGAGGTTTAGAAATAGTTTGGGTGGTCCGCATCTTTGAACAGTTTTGTAATACTGAACACCGCTTTTGAAGCTTTTGAAGTCAAAAATAGGTTTGGCACTGAGGTGTTCTCAATGACCCCATCAGTCTAAGATTCTGTGGTTAGGAGATTGATCCAACACTTGGAATCAGAATGGAATATGTTCACTTTATATTTATTTGACTTATTTTGTTGAATTATTCCTTGCTTAGGGACATTCTAACTTGCACTTCATCTTTTTCATTATGTATTTAATTCTGTGTGGGTCATCATACCCTAATATAGTACCGCCGTGTCTTCTAGATCAATAATCCAACCAGCTGTATGAATCTTCCTGTTCTTCTGAGGTATTCTGCAAGAACAGCTTTCTACGCCGCCAATTATTGGGCCTCTCTGGCATTAAAATGTGTTTGTTCCAATTACCACAAAGATGAATTGTGGACTATCCAATCAATGGCTCTCAGTGGATTTCTGCTGCTATGATAAAAAGGCAGAGATTAAGTGCTAAAGGTATTTCTCATGCTCATCTGTCATAAACCAAACCTTAGGGAAGATGGGACATTGTAAACAGGAAGTGTTGCTATAAGGTCAAAGTGATCTTAATTACTTTACATAGAGATGAGAGCAGTCTGCAAAAAGTGTATAGGTGTAAATATGGAATAATTTTACCTTTTGGCTGATCAATTCTGAGCTGTCTTAGTGCTCTCTGTTGTTCAGACAGCACTGTTCATGCAACGGCACATTAGCATGCCACTCATACACAATGTCAATGATGATGTCCAAATTATCACTGCTCACAGAGTGAATGTGGCTGATGATCAGTGGCATATGTATACATGAATAACTCTGCAGCTAACCTAACCACCAGATAATTAAAAAGTAGTGTATTTTTTAATTTACAGATAATTATCATTAACATAGTAATTAAATAGGGAGTGTTTATTCACCAAAAACATGCTGCAACATGAAACAAAGGGCTAAAATCCCTATCCCTTCTCATAGTTATTTCATACATTTCATTTGAGTTTTGACATTTTCCTAGATCATGTGCCTACATTATCGCTCAATGGGTATTGTTTAGACTCTTTTTTTTATTTTGCTTTGTTCAGCCTTAACAGTATGTGCAATAGTTAAGGATATTTGTACTGTCCATATGCCTATGCAAACTTTAAATCATTAGTATTTAATTCAAAGTTGCAATAAACAGTAGTTTTAATAATCCCCTTTGAAATTAGATCCTCAGAATCTGGATATCAAAGTTTTTTTGTACATAAACAAATGTGTTGGCATTATGCAGTTATATGTATTGGAAAAGGTTAATGTTGCAAAAAACTTTAGCATGCAAAACTACTGCATATGCTTGTAAAGGAAAAACAGTATCAAACCTAAAACATGCACATAATATCAATAATATCAAATATCAAATAATATTAATTAATAATATCAAATATGATATAAAGATGTTTGTGCATTTTGTAGTCTGTAGACCTTCTGTAGGACAAAGCAGGTCTAATTTACATCTAGTAATGCACAGTATAATTCAATGAAATTTAAAACCATATAATTCAATATAATCCTGTCACATTCAGGTGAGTTTTATCCAGTTATCGTACACTGCAGTCAGATGAAGAACTTTACAGGCAGCAACTTTGTAAAAAAAAAGTTAACTATCTAAGGAAAATTGCATTGATTGCTGATTGCAGCAACCATTCCCTTTACCAAAAAGTAAGAAGTCATGTGCTGTGGCTGGGTGGGTGTTGAGCATGAAGGAAACACAAGCAGACATACAAGCACTGAGCCAGGAGTACTTTCAAGAGTGATCATGGGGTTAATAAAATCGAGGATTATAATGCAGAAATGGAGAGATTTAAAGGAAACACTGCAGATAGATAAAAAATGGTAGGTCTCCCTGTAGCCCTTACCTATAGCCCCATAAAAATAATGATAGCACAACTATAAGCTATAAAAACCCCTTCACACCAGAGTAGGACCACACCATAACAATAAAAAATGACCAGGATGTGGGTGGTCTTTGAAGAGTTTTGACATTTTCCTAGATCATGTCTTCAGCAGATCTACTCTGGTGGTTCAGGAAAGCAGTGCACTCTCAATTATTCCTGATGGAACACGAGTACCCCAGAATTTGGAGCATGCAGAAAACTTCTTTAGAGAGGTCAAGGGCATTTATTATCATGGTGGTAGCACATCTAAGTACAGAGGGCACTGACATAGCTGGTAGCTGGAAGCTTGCTGATGATGTCTGGTATGCATGCGAGATCATCAAGAACATTGTTTTGTTATTGAATTATAACCATTATAGAATCTGAAACAGGACTGGGCTTGTTGGTCTCATGCCAAGGCTACAACAGTTCCACACCAAGCTGGCAGTGTTCATTTATTATATATATATACTCATTTATTGTAATGCTTCTGGTTGAACAGTTGCTTTTTGTATCCTATTTTACCAATGTCTGGCTGGCAAAATAAAAGAACCGACCAACCAATGAGCAATGAACAATCCACAAACCTAATGCCAATACAGGGCTAAGATAAGACTACCTCCACAAAGTCATTAGGTTACCTCATGAAGTTGTGCTCTCAGTTGAAGAGAAGCACACCCCTCCATTATGTGCATTGTTCTTCTGACTATAGTCTAAATACAAAATGTATTTAGATCAACTGACAACCTGATCAGGAAGGAGGACAGAGAAGAGGAAATTTGCAAGCAACAGCGTACAGATGTCATTAAAATAATGGATCCATCCATCCATCCGTGCATTTTCTTTAAAAATGAATAAATAAATAAAAATAAATAAAAAATAAAAAACAAATGTTCCATAAAATAAAGTCCTATACTTTAAACGAAACAAATATTTTTTGTGGCAAAGACATATTTTAAAATGAGCAACATGGGTTTCACTCTATATATTAATGCTTGAATATATTTAACCTTGAAGGCATAGATAAAATAGTGACTGAGGTGTAAATCAATAATTTGCACTATACATATATACTAGTATATTATGAACAAACCTCTGTTCATCATAGTGTTTTACTGAAACAACAATAGTAGGATGCACAGTTATTTAAACCAACCCCTGCTCTTATAATTTCAGCCCTGTGTGTATTTTGCTGTCTAAATTCAGTGATTAATCAGAGGGTCCAGGCCAAATTCATCACATTGAAATGGGTTGATTATTTCATAATGGAATTTCCAGTGAAAGAAGTCCTTGGTCAAATAGTCGGTGGCATGCTGTTAACTACTAACACACAGCGCAAACTCTCCACCCTTTCCATGTTCCTGTCGCCACTCATTTTTCTGCCCAAGCCATAACTGTTCTTTCCTCTCCTCATCTCCCATGCCTCCAGGGGCCCGGTATATATAAATTACAGGTTTGCCATAGTTAATTAAGGCCACAGAAAATTAATGACACTACCACGAACAGAGAAATCTTCTTTTTTGTTACTATAATAATTCTGTTCCAGGCCTCTTCCCTCAGCCGTCAACCTCAGCATTGTTAAAAAAAAAACTAAAAAAAACAGGCACTTTTAATGAACTATAGAAACGGGCCCCAAATTAAGAAACCAGGTTAAAATGTTACCTGGTTAGAAATAGGTCAAATATGTTGAGGACATTTATGTATTGCTATAATTAGGTTGATGTATGGGGAGTTCTGAAAGTAGCTGCTGCATTTGTTAAGCACTAGCATTTTACCTTCTCTGTGGTGATAATTTAGTTTTTTATTCATCACTATTTTTTTAGATAGTGGTTGAGCCAAAACATAACTGGCTGTTTTTATGCCTCTGTCACTCGCAACGCAAAACAGATTATAAGGGGAGCTACACTCAAACCGTTTTGGCTTCCTCTAAATGGTGACACAAAAAATCCCATGTGAGTAGAAAGAAGGTAAAATGTTTTTTTTGTTTGTTTTTTTTACCATAACATTTTACTGCACTGTTAGAATCTGGAAATGACTTTTTTAAAGTCTGTACACAGAAATTTGAAATCATTTAATTGTAGTTCTAAATTAGATTTTAGCAGGAACATTTATGCACCCAAATGTAACACCAAGCTGTTAATTGCATCACCAGCTTAATCGTTCAGTCTTTTCCCAGAAACGTTGGATTTGACTCCTCACACCAGTGTCAGACTCAAACTCAAGTTGCACTTAAGTTGTGAAAACAGAAACATCACATTCCATATTTTTTTTTATTTTTTCATTTACAATTTAAAATGAACATGTCACATGTTGACGTAAACAAAGGTTTTGTATGAAAAGGAGTAGTTTCAAGAAAAAAAGAATCTTATATAGTCTACCCCTTCTCTCAAACGTCAATTCACTACACCATAACTAAACATCAATCAACCATACATATAGATCCATCTTTTAACACAAAGCAAGCAAAAAATCTACTGTACTCTCTGTACTCCATTTTACCTTAATAGAAAAGTATTTTATTATTTTCTTAATCCACTCTCTCTGGTTTCTTTAGACAAATTATTCCACAGATTTATTCCATAAACAGAAATACAATGTTCAATTTGTTTAATTCTGACTTTAGGTCTTTTTAAAATCTCTGATCCTCTCAAATTATAAATGCTATCTCTTTTAATAAATGTTTTTTTTTGCAAACATGCTGGTAATATACTGTTATGAATTTTAAACATAACTAGCAGAATAAATAGTTCACCATTTAGGCTGATGCTGTAGTCGTGTCTTTTTCCTCTATGCCTGGGACTCGAGTCGCCATAATTTTTTATTTATTTTTTTCTCATGGGTGAAAGCAAACTAGTATGTAAGCTACAGACCACAACTTTTGACAGATGATGTTCTCCATTTGCATTTTTACACTTAAAATACTGGGCTTGATTTATTTATTTTTTTTTGAAAGGGCTTTTGTAGCCTTTGCCTTGTTAATGATTCATAAAAATCTGTGAATTTCATCTGTAGTTCCATAATAATGACCACATGAAGGTCTTTCAAACTGAACTGCGTAATAGGTGACTTTGGGTCATTTTTATGACAAAGTAAACTCAACTCACCACTGTCATTTTATTGTCTGTCTGTTAGGCTTGTTAGGTCATTACAAAGACACTTCAGGCTTATAAAAAACACACACACTTCCTACTCTCTTCATTTAGACATTCAGAATTCTCATTTGGTCACTACACTGTGCCTACCTGCACACATGGTAATTCATAGCTAACTTATAGCTAACCTTGGAGCATGTTAGATTTTAATACTTGACAACAAAGGTTTTAAATGCTGATTTAGGACTTTATTTCCTAATGATCCTGAAATTGTCCGATTCAGAGGAAGGAGGAGAAAACCCTCCAATCACAAAGAGCATTTTATAGTGAAGGAGGGAACATTCTGAACACAAGGATTCACAGCTTTTAACTGCATGAAAAAGAGAAAAAGCACTTTGTTTGATTCATTTAGGTAGTCAACATTAATTTTATTATTTTGTTAAGAACTTAATTTCATATGTATTTCAAAAATGGTAAATATTGTGTTTTAACTCTGTTCTAAACAATACAATTTTTTTTAAACATTAAATTCAGTGTTAGATGCACATTTAAAATGTTTTCATGGTCAATTAGGCCTTAGGACAAGCAGTGCATTATTACAATTTATGAAGTACAGGAATTCAGTGTTAGGCAGATGGCATACTTGGAGACTTCAGACTTGACTTGGGGATAAATGACTTTTGAATATCTCTGTCCCACAGAGGTGAGGTTTGACATGTAGATGGACCAGTAAATCTAGCTCACCACATTGTTCACCTCAACAGACCTCTTTACTATTGAACAAGACTCAAAGATAAGGACAACATAACATTGTTTGTTTGTTTGTTTTCTTTTTCTCTCTCTTTCTCCTCCATAAATGCTAGCTGTATTAACCATTATGAATAAATTAGTTTTGATGAATGGTATTTCGGTGGACACCCCTATATAAATGAATTTGGAATTGGACATAGCTTGGTTCTTCACAAACATTTGTAAAGTCAACAGAGCAAATTTGTAATCAGTAATTCAGAAAGATAAAGTCAGTCAGCCTCTTAGTTGGGTCGAAGTGATCAAAATCCAGTCGGCTGAACACAGACAAAGTCAGTCAGTGGGTTAAGTCATTGAGACAGATGGAGATGAAGAGATCAAAGTAAAAAAAAATATCGGGACCAGCGGTCCAGATGGCCACTGAGACAGAATCCAGTCCAAGTTTAGCGTGTTGCAGCCAATGTATTACCAGACAGAACCATCTCGTCAGCAGCCAACTGCCCTGGAGCTCTACAAACTGACTGCAGATGCCAGTTCTTTCAGTCTGGGACATGGGTCAGACCAACACAGTTCCAATCAGAGTTTGATGCAGATTGTTGTCGTTTGTTGATATCAAAGTCCCAAAGAACTAATAGATATAGTTTTGAAATCAAAGTTCTTAAGCAATAAGTAAATTAAAGGCATTGTTTTTATGTACAATATATTTACAGGTGTTTCTTCACATTTGATTGGCAATTATATGAAATATTATTATAAATATGTAAACAAATATCTAAAGACAATATTTGTTTAATGACAAATGTTACCTAAAGTTGGACAAATTGGTGAGGGACAAACTAGAACACCCTCATATTTATTTGACAGACATATTACATCGGATGTATGTGAATGGAACATGGTTCCTCAGCATGTTGAAGGAGGTATATCCTGTTTAAACCTTGTTTACTGCCCTAACTTGTATGTGCTGTGCCCTTCTCACCTGTTGACACTCCTGATAAAGATGTGTAAAAATCCTTAAAATAAATTTATCTTCTATTGCAGTAGAATAATATTACCTGCTATTTCTTTGTTAATCTTACCTTTTTTTGTCCTTTGCACTGGAGTAAAAACATGTTATGAAATAACATTTTTTGTGTCATGCTTAGTGTCACAGCTTTGGTATTTTTAACACACATTTGTCATTAGGGCAGCATATAGAGCTAGAGCATATCTAATCTACCCAATCACTCTACAACACTGAGTCCTGGCTCCTCTCTTACGCTCTCTTCTATTCAGCTAACAGGTGTTCTATAGGATTTAGGATTTAGGAGATGGCCAAGGAAAAAAATGCATTTTGTGTCTGTTGCATCATTTCTGTGTTTATTTGCCCCAACCCTAATGATAAAATAGAATTGTATTTATAATGTAAACATAGTTGCATTTTTGATATTATTAAAATCATTTTTTCAAGAATTGCTACATATTTATATAAAATAAAGACATTTATAGTGTTGCACATTGCACATAAGATTGTGACTGTTCATTATCTTCCATTTTAAAATTACTTTTGCTACTATAATATCACCTACTTTACAAACCTTCTGGATAGTTTAAACTACATTTAAAGTAGTGTTTGAATGTTTAATAACTTGAAAACTTTATTTTTCACCATGATTCATTAGTGAATAATTCCAAGTAGTAAAATGCTTCAGTCTCTGTAAGAAACACTTGCTATAAACTCTGTATTTTTACGTTTAACCTTCAAATAATGCCATTGAGAGATGTAGCCACTGAATAAAAATGCACATTATTTTAAAATGCTTTATTGAATGTTAACAATGCACTGGAAGAGATTGTGTTTTACTGTCTATCACCTAAAAACTTACTGGATGTTATTTTTCCATCAACCAGGTCAAACCAGAGACCAATAAAACATGTCAAACATTTTGGGCTAACGTGTATGCTAAAAATTAAATTTGAAGATTGGTTGCCTCTGTGTAGTTACTGGAGCCTATACAATCCAGGATTTTAAACGTTTTGGAGTGAAACCTTTTAAAAAAATACAAAGAATGTTGTAAAGTTGTAAATTACACACACATATGCTATATTTTTATTTAGAAGTTAAAATCAAACCTTTTTTTTCAAAGATTTTTTGGCACTATTGACCTTCATTGTAAAAAAAAGTGCATTTTAAAGAGCTTTGGGGTCCTCAGACTTGATAAAGTGCAATACAAGTACAGGCCATTCAAATGGCCTGGGACTGAGAATTGAACCCAGGACAACCGCATTGAGGACCACAGCCTCTGCAGATGGTGTGCTCGCTCTACCAAAGAGCCACCAGCGCCCCAAATCAAAAACCTCTGCTTGCCATGTTTGTGCATCATTCTGCTTTTAATGCTTGAAACTGAGTGTCCAAAACTAAATTACTAATTGATTTAGCCCTAACTAAGATTTTGAACCTTTTTAGTTTTTGTATTTTTTGTCTATCTGCCTTGTCATTACTAATTTATTTCTTGTCCTGCACAATTTCCTTTGTTGTGTCCTTGGTAATCAATAATTTTATTCTGCTTCGAAGAAAAAAATTATAATTGTAAGAATTTCCAATTAAACATAACAGTTTTCTCATCTGGTTGGCAAGGTAATGTTAAGAGGACACACATATCTTGTGATGTCAAAAAGGAAATACAAATTGCATTAGCATATCTTAGTTTTAGATAAACCTACACAGTAGAGTCTTTAACTAAATTTGGGTTCTTCTTTTTGGATGGATATTAGGTTGTAAACAATATTTAAGACACATGCACAATTTATTTAAATACAAAAATATTATTGTATGTATGTACAAAAACTTACATTCAAACACAATGATTATTATGTGTGCTTAAAACCATTAGTCCTCTGGAATAAAATCAACTATTGCAAAAACAATCAGCAGCTAGTAAGCAGGCCTTAAGCAATTCGTCTTTCCTTTTACATCCATCTCATTTTAGAGTTTTTAGCTAATGTAAAAAAAAAATGATAATTTCTCTTAAGTTATGTCACAGACATCCTGTATTGACATCCTGTATTGAAGAGAGCCATTTTAGACAAAGTCATTAGGTTTGAGACAGAGAGGATTCAATTTAACAGACTTACAGAGAGCAGAAAATCCCAGGTGCGAAAAGTAGCCCCTGGAAGCTGAATGTATTACTTGATCTAACTGGTGTTTATGGAACCTTCTTTGATTCAAGGCAATATATGGGCTCCTGCCACAATCTGAGGTGATGAAAGAGTTAATACTTTGGTTCCAAATGTGCTTGTGAAAGTAGGCTGTCTGGTTTCTTAATCTGAGCAGCATGCTCCTTCTCTTATCTTCCTTGTGGATTGCGGAGGAAGAAACCATCCTTGGATGTTTGCAATAATTTAGAAGTCATTTGGAAAGTTGTTGCAAAATGTGGCCCTAACAGAAAAATAATTATGGCCTTTTCCTTTGAGATTTTACGTTTGCAAAGGTTATTTTCATTGATGCCCAATCTTTACAGAGCCAGGATTTTCCCTAATCTAAATTAATGTTAAAATGTAATTCCCTCTTTATAGATTTCTTGTGGTTTTGAATTCTTGGTTATACTTGGTTATGTTTCAGATCATGAAACCAAGTATAATATCAGACAAGGATGACCCGAGTATGTACAAACAGCAATTATTATGATTTCATTTATTTAGAAAAGAAAGTTATCTAAACCAATGAGGCCCTTTAGTGTACATAAATATATGTGGGTGTATATTTTAATATATATATTAATATATATATATATATTAATTATATTATATAATATATATAATAATAAATATAATGTGTGTGTGTATATATATGCATATAATAATTACTCCCATGTTAAATCAATGAATAACTGTGATTAACCACTTCTTTTTGCTCCTTTTCACTACCCACACCCAGTCCTAATGAACATTACTTGAATAGAACCTTAGTGACAAGTGCTGGTAGGCCTAAATATCTCAAAGAACAACACATAATGCTCTGATCTAAAGAAATTCAAGAACAAATGACAGACAAAATCACTGAAGTCTATCAGTTTTCATGGGTTAGAAAGCCCATGAAGTTTTTGGAGTGGCCTAGTCAAACTTAATTGGGATGCTGTAGCATGAGCTCTCTAGCATTCATTGAATATGCAAGAATTTTGGAGATTAGTTAAACTACTTCTCATTCCTTTCCTTGAACAATGGGTGTTATACTTCCGTTTACTACTGCCAGCAAAGAAGTGAAAAAGGAATTATAGAAGTGATGGGTCTAAAGGAGAATTACTGATGGATTATTACAGAAAAATTGCAAAAAAAATCAGCGTAATTTTCTCTTTGAATGAAAAATAGAAAGGGAACAAACTTTACATGAGACCACAAGACTCCTCTCTTTTGTGTTCTTGTCTTTGTAATCCTATAGGCTACTGTTGATTCGTATATATTCCACATATTCACTGCCTTTATTAAAAATGTGGGGTGGCGGCGGTGGCTCATGGGGTTAAACACGTGTACAGTGTTTTCAAAGACAATGACTTTAGGTCCTAAAACATGCTAAACAACATATGTTTTATTTGCAATAAGTAATTTTTGCTGAATAAAAATAAACATAGTAAACCTCCTGAAAACACATTTTATTTTGAGAGGCTTGTGTAAAATAACATGGTATTAATAACTAATAATACATCAGTTAGATTTTTTTTGGAGCCAGTCACCTGTTTGGTAAAGCCGATACCAGTTTTATCCAATTATTATTTTTCTTCTATAACTACAATTTCAAACATTCCACATTTTTCTAGCCTTCTTACTGTTAGTGGTCATTAATTATTTAAAATAGGAGTAGAGATAACATTGAATCCTGTTTACTACTTTTTTAAACAAAGACAACATGATTTTGAATTGTCTTTCGCATCTTATATTTAATATAATATATTTATATCCATTAGCACCGCTTTAGTAACTGTGACCAGCAATCTCTGTGTGCACTCCCCACAGAATCTAGACCCTTACCTTAATCATGAGATTTCCAAAAGGCTAATATTTCCAAAGCCAGCATGTTCCATGACAGACTGAGGTTGAACTTTGCTGCAATACAAGTATCCCATCCACTTTTTAAAAGTAGCAGCCTGAATGAACCACATACATGCCTCTGTAGAAATCCTCTTAAACAACTTCTCACATGGTTTGTGCTTTCTCAGACTACATTTTGAAACTCCTCACTGATACTGAAAATAGGTAATGTTGAGTCTTCTTCTGATTAGCAACTTCCACGCAGAGTTTTGTTGTTAGAGCGACCTGTTAGGGCTTGGTTATGGGGCCTAACAATGAGCAGAAAAATGATGGGCCTTCAGGCAGCCCAGATAGGGTGAAAACTGTCCAATTCCGACCACCAGCTATGCATCTCTAGCCTCAACAAATCCACGCTTAGTATATTTCTGTAGAACAATAGCAAATTAACTAAATCAAAACAGAATAGTTCAGTTTGAAGTATCTGACTCTGTCTCTGTGTATTTTATGGTAAATTGGTTTACTTTGCATGCCTAGTTTTTTTTTACCAGAATGTTATGGGAAAACTACAGTAAAATGATTCATATCTAAATATCACTCACTAAGCAAACCCCTGGCTACTCTGGTTGAGGAGATGTATTTTATGGACTTGTTGCCTAGCAATACACCGCAGTCATTAAATCGTAAATTATTCTCATATCAGAATTTAAGACCTCACTTAGACTGCTAATAAAACATCAAGGATGTGAATCATGTAAAACAGTAAAGCTGAGGCTTTAAATAGACCCAGCAATCTGACTTCTGACAGGCCAATCTTCCGTTCAGAAATCAATGACCCATCCCATAAAATGTGTGATGGAAATTTTAAGTATTGCTGCTTAATTTAAAAACAAAACCATACAAAAATAAAAAAAAAATAAGAAAACAACGCTTTATGACCTTGATCAAAAAGTTGTGGGATTTAAGGGGAGAATTTATCTGGATTTTTTAGACTTTCAGGTGGTTTGACCAACTTCAGAACTTTCTCTAAACTAAACAGACGTTTGGGCTGTCTTTGTGATTCTCTCTTTCTTTTTATGTTTGCCTCCCTCTCATGATAGAAGTGATACTTTGAACATATGCCCTCACAAAGACATAATAAAATGTGAAACTTTGTCTTGGGTCATTATTACCTGCCGGAGGACCATCTGTTCTTTGAGGCTGGTACAGATCTGTGCCAACTAGACAAACACACCCACACACACACAGTTTGAAAGGCTGCCAGGTAGATTTGGGACCCCAGTAAGATGTTAAATATGGAACAAACAAACTGTCCGCATTGCAGTGTGTATATTTTTACACTTTGTGAGAATTTATATAAATTTGATTGTATGTTTGCAGAGTAAGGTATAAATCCCCATGTGGTTGAGTTACAAATGTGGCACATGTGGAACAGAGTGATGAAGTGACTGGTTTGCATTCACTGTTCACTGTTTTGTCAGGTCCAGATGGTAAAGGTCATTGTCCACCTCACCCAGCCAAGCGGGGCAACTTCTGGTTAAGAGTAGCTCTGCTTCGGATAATTAAACCCACAACCTTTATGGTCCAACTGCGTACTTCCGTTTACTACTGCCAGCAAAGAAGTGAAAAAGGAATTATAGAAGTGATGGGTCTAAAAAGAAGGAGAATTACTAATGGATTATTATAGGAAAATTGCAAAAAAAAAAATCGGCATAATTTTCTCTTTGAATGAAAAATACGATGGTAAAAAAAAAAAAAAAAATTTTACATGAGACCCAAAGACTCAAGAAGTCTTTGTAATCCTATAGGCTACTGTTGGTTCATATATGTTCCACATATTCAGTGCCTTTATTAAAAATGTTGGGTGGCAGCGGTGGTGCAAAGGGTAAAACACGTGACCCATATCCAGAGGCTTCAGTTCTCAACGCAGCTGTTGCAGGTTCGACTCCTGGCCCAGGCTGCATGTCTTAGCCCTCTCTCTACCCCTTTCCTGTCAGCTTATTGTCAAAATAATTTGATACAAATAAAGGCCACTAGTAGCATAAACATAAACATTTTCATGTATTATCTTTTTTTCCTGATAACGCAAGTGACCTAATTGCACATAATTTTTTTATACATTTTAAATAATCTATCAACAAAAACGTTTTCTAACTGGGACGAAAGTTAGGACACCCTAACCCTAACATCTAGTGCCACCTATTTTGAATATAATAACTTCAGGAAAATGCTTCTTGTATCCATCTACAAGACATGGTCTGAGGAAGCTTTGCTCCACCCCTCACTTTCAGCTGTGAGATGGAGTTTCTTCCAAAGCACAGTCCATTTTAAGATCAAAATCTGTGCTTTGACTAAGACCAGGTCCTTCCATTTTCGTTCAGCCATTCCTCGATGGATTTACCGGTATGTTGTCTCAATTATGATTATTGATTAATTAATATTTAATAATTAAAAAATTATAATTTAAAATCAAAAAAATAATAATTTCTTAACCACAAAAAATCATTACTTACGAATCGAAATCAGAGATGTCCTCTGGTGTTGTAATTATGGCTCAAGGCCCTTGATAATTACAATTATTAAATTCTCAGTAATAATTGATTACTATTACTAGATGTCACTGTTTAATCAACCGCTTCACCGAAGGTGGGGGAACTTTGACCTTATTTTGACAGACAAATCACTCTTGCTCATAATAAGCACAAACGCTTTATCTTTATCTACATGAATATTTATTAAATCAACAGCCCTGATACACCTTGCTATTCTGATTCAATAATCTTCACCTAATCAAGCATGCAACAGTTCTACACAAAAGGGGTAAAATAACTAACTAAACAAGATAAAACAACATTGAGTGTGTATGAAAGTCAAACCAGCAGTTATGACAAAAACAAGGGAAAATATGGTACTGAGCAAAGCTTTGGGAGCGGCCTCCACCAGGCAACCAGTGGAAAAAAGACAAAGACTATGGAATAGTGAGTATTCCACCATGAGGTTGTAGCAGTCCAACTTTAAGTTCACCTGAGTCTGCGCTCAGGTGTTCAAACACAGTGAGACACGCACAGCTTCAAAGTGCGGCGGCTTTCAAAGTTTCAATAAGACATTGCATGCACATACAACTTAGGACACATTGTACTATAAGTGGCGATTCTTAATCGCTCTAAAATCCTACTCTATCCTGCCCAAGCTATTTCTAATAGAAATAAAAACAAAACGGGATTAGTTGGTGTCGTCTTCTGTGGAGCAGGGGGAAAGGGGGGAGTTTGTTACGCGTCCGTAACAAACTCAAAGACGGCCGGCCTTCCTCCTTTGGCACAAGGGAAAAAATATGACGGACCATCAGCAGTCGACTGGAACAAAAACAAAGAGGAAAATTTCGTCTCCTTGGAAAACCTCCGTGGGTTTTTCTTGGATTACGTGTTAAATCCACATCTTTGATCGGTAAAGTAAAACTTGCAGGTCTTCCTATCCTTGCAAGCTTAACTCGTTGAGTTTCCCATGAGTTTTGGCAAGTGGGGAGAATTAATGAAAATCCACGTGTGGTTTCTTCTCCAGAATGATGCGCGTGGTAACCGCTTCTCGGTTTCCAGCGCGAGAAAAAGCAAAGGTGGGGCGTCTTCCGTGTCCTTATATAGCCCACTGTGACATCAGTGCTGCAACGCCCCTTCCTATCAGCTGCAATGCCTGTTGGGAGTTGTGGTTGCTGACCATCCTGGGGTATATAGTAGCAGATGACACTGGGAGGTATAGTAGCGAACAAATGGTCCAACATAATGCAGAGCCATGTTCTGCTTCAGCTTTGTTTTTTGTTTTTTTTGTTTTTTACAGATGCTTCACATATAATGAAATGCAAGGCATAATGGTGAATTCTATGATGATGAGCTGACTAGATCCTACAACAGCAAAGCACCCCTAAACATTGACAATTCTACTCCTATGCTTCACAGGTGGTCTGAGGTTATGTTCCTGGTGTATTTGGTTTATGTCAATAAATATGTCCCATAAGGTGGAATGCTTGATTTCAAGTTCTTCTGAGATCTTCTGAGATCTGGATTAGACCTCTTTAAATCATTTTGGAGGCTCATAAAGCCTTACCATATTATTCACTATGGCATCATCAGTCAGATGCACACCCAACAAAACCTTTTAGGTTTAAAACCTCCATTACATTCTAGAATTGTGCCGCTCAAGGTGGCAGCAGGTTGGAGTGGCTCTGTTGCTTTTCATTCTGATTGATTCTTTCGGGAGTTCAGGTTCCTCTTGTGATGGATGACAGTAGCTTTTATTTTTTTTATTTTTTTTTTTGGACAGTTGTCTTCTCTGGTATTGGATGCTGTGCAGCTGGAAGGATTTTTGCTGATATGTCTTTACTTTTGGGCATTTGGCATGGTGCGTCACCATGGCAACAGGGTTGCTTTTACCATGGGAGCAGCTCATTAATATCTCAAAAGCTCAAGTAATACTTAAACTGCAACCCCAAATCCCTGATTGTCCATCAATTATGATGGGCAATGTGAGATCGTTGGGAAACAAGTTGGATGAACTTCAAGCCCTTTAAAGGACCCAGCCAGAGTACTGGGAATGCATTATTATTCGTTTCACTGAGACATGGCTGCAGGATCATATTCCTGACTCCAGCGTCTCGCTGCCAGGCTTTCTGACCATACGAGCAGACAGAGATTTAAAGAGGAGCGGCAAACGCAAAGGAGGTGGACTGGCAGTACTTGTGAACAACAGATGGTGTCATCCAGGACATGTAACTGTGAAGTGTCGTCTCTGCAGTCCAAATATTGAACTGTCAGCAGTAAGTTTTCGTCATATTATTTACCTAGAGAGTTCACCAGTGTTATTTTGGCAACAGTATACGTTCTGCCTTTAGCTGTTGCCGACTGCATGTGATATCATCAGCTCAGTTGTTGCTAAGCTACAGACACAACACCCAATGTTTTTGTGGCAATGTCTGGTGATTTTAACCATGCTTCAGTCTCTGCTACACTTCCAACGTTTCAACAATTTGTCAAACAATGTTGGATTTATTTTATGCAAATGACAAGGACTCATACATCTCTAAAGCGAGACTTCCTCTAAGCAAATCAGACCACAATCTTGTTTTTCTTTTCTCGAAATATGAGCCCCGTGTTCAGAGGCAACCTGTAATAAAGAAAACTGTGAAAAGATGGTCACAGGAAGCTGAATAAGCCCTTCAAGGTTGTTTTGAGGGTACAGACTGGGATGTACTGTGCCAGCCACATGGAGAGGACATCAATGCCATGACTGAGTGTGTAACTGATTATATAAACCTCTGTGTGGATACCACCATCCCTACCAGAACGGTGAGATGCTTCCTCAATAACAAACACTGGATCAGGGACCTGCTTAACAAGAAAAAAAAACCTTCAGAGAGGGAGACAGGGAATTATTGAGGAGTATACAGAAGCAACTTAAAGTCAATATAAGAGACAGCAATGAGGTGTACAAGAAAAAGCTGGAGAGCAAGCTCCAGCAAAACAATATCAGAGATGTGTTCGGAGATGAAGAAGATCACAGGCTTCAAGCAGGACGATCGGACTGATGGATGTCTGGACAGAACCAATGAACTGAACACATTCTTCAATAGGTTCAATTCAGAAACAAGCTCAGCATCCTCCTCTCCTGCACACAGCCAAACAGACATCCCACCCTCCTTTGGCCCACAGCTTTCCTGACACACCTCAAATGTTTGATCTTCCACCTGAGCTATGGACCCTATTGCTTCTACATGTTTGCCTTCAACCAAATCAGAAGATGCTGATGCTATATTTGCCTCCCCCTTCCATCTGTGTGTCTCAAGAAGTAAGGTGAAAAGGCAACTTAAAAGAATGAACCGCAATAAGGCTGCAGGTCCATATCTGGTCAGCCCTGAAGTCCTAAGGGCCTGTGCAGAGCAGCTCTGAGAGATTCTGCAGCACCTCTTCAACCTTAGCCTGGCCCATGCTTTGTGCCATGGTACGGAAACGATCATCTCATCATGAATGTGAATAAAAAAAAAGGAGATGGTTGTAGATTTTAAGAGAAACAGGAATAGGTCAAACACTATTTCCATCATGGGAGAAGTGGAGGTGGAGGAGGAGTATAAATACCTTGGTGTTCACCTAGACAACAGACTGTAGTGGAGATGCAACTGTGAAGCCGTCTACAAGAAGGGACAGAGCAAATTGTACTTCTTGAGGAAACTGAGGACCTTCAGTGTTTGCAGCAAGATGCTGCATATCTTCTCTGTTATGGAGAGTGTGATCTCTTCTGCCATCATCTGCTGGGGTAGCAGCATCAGAGACAGGGACTTAAAAAGCTCAACAAGCTAATAGAAAAGGCTGGCTCTGTTCTGGGGACTCCTCCGGAACCTCTGGAGATCATTGTGCAAAGAAGGATTCTTCATAAAACGAAGAACATTATGGAGAACCCTGAGCATCCTCTTCATGGCACTGTTGTACAACAACAGAGTGTCTTCAGTCAGAGGCTTCTTCAGATGTGCTGTAAGACAGACTGCTACAGGAGATCCTTCCTGCCCACAGCCATCAGCCATCAGCATCTACAACGGCTCTTTGAAAAAAACTGTATAAAATGAGCTACAACAATTATTTTCCCTTTGGTATGAATAAAGTATTTTTGAATTTAATTGAACTGAATTAAAATGCTAACAATGTTTTGTAGCGTTTTATAAATTGGGATGCAGAATTAAAAACAGTCAGTCAAGTTCTTTGGCAAATTGCTATTGAATATGCCTTTACTTACTGTTAAAAAAAGAAAGCGTGACAGCCATGATGGATATCTAAGGTAACAAAGTAACAAAACCTCTCTTTAAGAATAGGGGGCAGAGAGGAGTCTAACTCTCAGTACTGATGTCAATCTTTATCTTTTGCCCATGTCGGTAATTTCAGTATTTTAAAAAATTAAAACAAAAGTCGTTTTTGTTTGCTATGCTCAGGACGCTACGCTATGTGTACAGTCTGTAGTCACGTGACTCCACCCCATTGAGTCTGTGACATGAAAGAGACGGTGACGTTGAGAAAATTGATAAAATTTTAAATACGGAAGCGGCGGTAGAGCTGGTCGAGGGGGGAAAGGAGTAGCTCATTCCCAAAGTGTAGGATCTCAGCTCCTCTCCTCCTGGTTGGTTCTGGCAGCTCGTTATCAGCAGCTGCAGCTCATCTCCTGATGAGCTCACTGGGCTTCTTAAGGCAGCTGCTGGAGCAGGTCTTTGCTGGAACATAGCCTCAGATATGTGGACTGCCTGTCTAACTATCTGCCTGCCTGCCTGCCTGCCTGCCTGCCTGCCTGCCTGTCTACCTACCTGCCTGCCTGCTCGGACCTTGTAAATACCCACCAAAGGATTGCACTTTAAATATACTCACTCTCAGCACTCTCACTTTGGATTCCTGGCTTCCGTCCTCCTCCCCTGGTTCCTGGACAACACCAACTTATTATCCTGGACAAGCCTTCACTAAGAATGAAGTTCACTTGCCGTTTACATCCTGTGTTTTGAGTCTGTTTTCATCCTCTGGTTTGTTCTATTTCGACTACTCCAGTGATTCCTGATACAAAGAAAGTGGGTTCAGCAAGGACGATGTTGAACAAAGGACTGCGGCGACAAGGCCCGGCTTGGGGAGTCGGGGGGTTTGCACTGGTGGGTCCGGCTGGTAGTTGTTACAACTACCTGAAGTAAACTACTGACCTGGAAGAACAGAAAAACACCTGACTGAGAAAAAGTAAACAAACACAAATTACTACAGTAAATGGCAGATGATGACACCCAGACAGTGAAATTCTTTATTTCCATCTCAACAACATGATTTTATTGAAGAAGTTATATCTGGTTGAAAAAACAAGTACATCTTCACACCTTCCTAAAACATTTTCTGCAGCATTAAACAACAAACATTAGTATATATATATCACAAGCATAGGTAGCTTATATAATTAGCTAATATTTATTGTAGTCCGAGTAACACTTTGCCATAATAATAATACATACATACATACAGTGATACTGCAATAATGATACATTTGTGATACGTTGTTCAAACCTCTGTGCCTCACGAAATATTTTGACCTCTTTATCAGATTTTATAATTTACAACAAACTTTTGTTTATTTCATTGGGATTTTATATAAAAGACCAACAAAAGGTGCATAATTGTGAATTGGATGTCAAATGAAACATGTTTTTTCCAGATTTTATTACAAATAAAAATCTGAAAAATGTGGCATGCCTTTGTATTCAACCTCCCAGACTCAATCCTTTGCTTTTATGTATTAGTTTAATTTAGAGAGACTAGTGTCAACCATGTAGACCACCTTTTTCTGCAATAGGGGGTTTTCACTGACGTCACTGAAGTCGCAGCCTCACTTCCATTCCACCATCTTGGGTGTCTCCGTATCGCTTCACGCTTTTCACAACATTGCAACACTGCATACTTTTTTGCCCATGGGTAAGTATCTAGAGTCGTTACAGCCTCCTGATAAGGCCATGTACCACAAGAAAATTGAGGTCGCAGTCTGAGATCTTTAAGTCGAAGGCTGTTAATGATTCCACAAACACATTTTAAGAACAGAGGAGATAAATTCTTTAGAGCTGTGGCCCCCAGATTGTGGGGTGCATTGTCTCCATCTTTGCATTGTCTTGATTCTACTGATTCTTTTAAAAAGTAGCTGAAGGCTAATTTATTCTGCCAGGCTTTTACGTAGTTTTATGCTGTGTTACGTGTATGCTGCTTTATATTTACTTTAGTTTTTATATTATATGTTTTTATGCAGGAATTTATTGTAAAGCACTTTGTGGTTTTTGATCTGTTAAAGGTGAATTTTGGTACTTCTACTGGCTCATGTCAATGTAAGAACATGTTTTGATCTAAACCACTTAATTGTATCTCTGGTAGTATTGTTTTGGATCATGAACCTCTGCCCCAGTCTCAAGGTTTTTGTGACGTTTAACTGAACAGATTTTTGTATATAGACCATAAAGTAAAGTTCTGGTCTCATCCTGACAGAGCACTGTCTTTAACATCTTTAGTCTACTACCATCTACTTCCATCTTTATCTACTACCAGGCTTGTTGCAAACTGCAAGCAGACCTTTTTACGGTGCATTTTTAGATGATTGATTGAACAGTACTCATTAAAAGTTAAAGTTTGGAATATTCTTTTGTAACCTAACCCTAACCCTATTACGTTTGACTTCTGTAGGATATTTGTGACATTAGATTTTATTTCTGGGGTCTCTGAGTAAAGCAGAACATGCATACATATGCATACTCCACATGTTGCTGTCAACAAACTGTTATTGTTCTGGTTTTATTTTTTCAAGAAATGGAGAAGCAGATATTGTTTCTGTATGTGTGTTTGTGTGTGGATGTGCAATGACGGTGATAGGTGATAATTAATTATGTATGTCACCCTTCAGCTGCATGATCCAGGCTATATTTAGAGCTAATTGTGTTGTTCTAGACAGAGGACCTGAGAGAAGGTGTGACTTTCAAAACAGCAGAAGTTCATCATAACTCAGACTGGGTAAAGAGAACAACCTCGTTTATCTTTTTAAATTTCATGCTGCTGTCGTATTAAAAGATGTGGGCGTTTATCAAGAAATTTCAAATGTTTGACATTCAGATCCTCACAGCAAATCTGAAACAAAAATAAAAGGACACAGACATAGAGAACAGAAGTATAGCAGTTTTATATAAAGTGTTTAGCAAATTATTAAAACGTTCCTGCCTATCTGGACGTTTCTCTGGTGCATGAACCTACAGTATCACACACTGTAGAATTTTGACTTTAGTTTACCACAAAATGTGCATCATTTTGAAGCAACACCTGCACAAAGTCTTGTTTTCTGAAAACAAGCAACATGCCCTAATAGAAGTTAAATAGAACAGTTTGCACAAACAAGCAGAACACTTTGGTCACAGCCAAACATGAGGCTGGAGAAATTCCTGCACGTACCACAGAGATCATTACCCAGTTAGAAAGAAAAATGGATTCTATGAAGTAGAAGTATTTTCTAAATGAAGAAAGTGTAACTAAAGCCATACTTCAACATACGAGACAAATCCAAATGCATGTGTAAAAATCCTCCTAAAATTACTTCTAGAGATGCAAACCTGTCACCCACTTTTTCCTAAAATGCATACAAATAAAATGTTTGCAGACATGGGAAAAAATATGCATCTATTTAAGTCCTTTTTTTCAGTTATCAAAAATCATCTGGACTCATCAGGATAGATAATTTATCCAATCTTACATAAAGTGTACAAAAACACTTAGGCTTTTATTCACAAGCTAATAAGTCAATCAAGTATGTTTGATTAGTATCTACATGTTCTCATAAATCCCATGCAACCAGCAAGTGTGTACTTAATGGCAGTGTGGAATTTGTTTTTTAATCAGTGTCTTTTAATTAGAATTTTTCCTTTAGACATACAAAAGAACTATGGGTATAGAGGAATCAAACATTTTGTCTATTTAAACAACATACAGAAAACATTACAGAAAACAACATTACAGAAAAAAAAGAAAAAAACAGAAATACAACAAAACAATCCCTGCAAAATAATCCAATTTATTCCTACCCAGGTCACTGCCCTAGATCTGCGCACTGCATCTTCACCTCCGACAAGGAGGGAGAGCAAATTCTAAAACAAATCAATTTGCCTGAAATATTATTGTACATTATGAAATGCATCAAGGAAGGGGCCCCATGTTTTTTCAAATTTCCCAGTAGAATTTTGAAGAGAACATCTTATTTTTTCCTGTTTCAAGCATGACATAAGGTCACATAGCCATTGTTTATGAGTTGGAGGAGTTGCACCCCTCCACCTAATTAGAATTGCACGCCTCGCTAGCAGAGAACAAAATGACAACACCTGTTTTTTAGAGGCTGTTAGGTGCACTTCCTCCCCACTGATACCAAAGAGAGTCAGGAGAGGGCTAGGTATCAGTGCAACTCTGAGGATCCTGGATAGGGTGTGTAAAACATCTGTCCAGGACTGACCAATGCTGGGATAGGACCAGTACATGTGAATCAGTGTGGCCTCAGCAGTTTTACATTTGTCACAGTATGGAGTGATTTCTGGATAAATGCGAGACATTTGGCTTTTGGAGAAGTGGGTTCTATGTACCACTTTAAACTGAATAAGGCAAGATGTGCACACAGAGATGTTGTATTAACACGTTTAAATATAGAGGTCCATCTCTCATCTGGAATGGTCATGTTCAAGTCTGCTTCCCATAAGAATTTGAATTTGGGTGAGGAGGTCTCTGTCAGGTTTAACATTTTATTGTAAAGCCATGTGATCAGCCCTTTACAGGTCGGATTTGATAGTAGGATGGTTTCTAACTATGTAGACTCGGGCAAAGAGATTGAGCCTGAAAGATGGGATTGAATAAAATTTCTGCCTTGTAAAAATCTGAAAAGTGGGATTTTGGTTGACTGTATTTGTTACTAAGTTGTTCAAATGATACAAGTTTATTTTCTATGAAAAGGTCCTTAAAATGAGAAAGACCGCTCCTGTGCCATTCTAGGAACCCATCCTGAACAGATGGTTTAAAGAAATGGTTAAATGCAATGAGTCTTTAAGGGGAAAAACTGTGGAGTTTAAAATATTTATATAACTGGCCCCATATTTTAAATGAATGCCTTAAAACAGAGTTAGGTGGGGAGAGTGAAAGTGGGGAACAGACCACAGCCAATATGGAGACGCTATTGTTGTTATATAACTCCATAGTCATCCAGTCAGGGCAGTCGCTCAGAGTGTGGTAAAAGTATCAAAACACTAAACATCTAAGGTTAACAGCCCAATTATAAAACCGAAAACTGGGGAGAGCAAGTCTCCCCTGCTCCTTAGCTTTCTGAAGATGAATCTTACTTACCCTTAGGCATTTACCCTGCCAAATATAGGATTAAATTCTCCTTGTTGATTCAAATTCTCTTTAAACAGGTTTTTGTGTTTTTTGTGACTATGATACCCAGATATGTGAGTTTTTGTCTTTCAATTCCAAATGGCAGATTAGTAAAATCTGAAATATTTGCTTTCTTACTTAAAGAAAAAAAGGTTTCTGGTTCAGCTTGAATCCAGAAAGTTGAGCAAATTGGTTAAGCAGATTGAGGGCAAAAGGTAGTGAAGTTGATGGCTTGGATATGAAAAGTAAAAGATCGTCCGCATAAAGCGACACCCTATGTTCCATGTCATTTCTCCAAATGCCGGATATCTCCTTACTGGTACGTAGTGCAATGGCGAGGGATTCTATTTCCAGATCAAAAAGCAGGGGGCTGAGAGGGCAGCCCTGACGGGTGCCTCTTTGTAATTTGAATGGCTTTGAGGTTTGGAAATTAGAACAAACTGTAGCAGATGGCTGATGATACAATAATTTAATCCATGAAATATATTTTGCCCTGAAGCCAAATCTACTAAGGACCACAAAAAGATAATCAAACTCAACCCAATCAAAGACTTTTTCAGCATCTAGAGAGACCACGCATTCAGCCGAGTCTGTGGAGCTGGAATAGACAATATTGAGCAGCCAGTACATGAAAAATTTAATGAGGACCTTTAATGAAACCAGTTTGGTTTTTTGTAATAACTCATGATAGAACAATTTCTGGCCTTCGGGCAAGAGCCTTGGCTACAATTTTGATGTCTGTGTTTAGGAGGGAAACAGCCTTATATGAGGCATATCTGGTTTTTCCCCTTTTTTGGAATAAGTGTGATGCAAGCTTCATAAAAAGACTACGGGAGGGATCTTTGCTTAAAGCAATTGGTAAGGGTTGTACTTAGCTGGGCAGATAGTAAGGTTGAAAACTGTTTGAAAAATTCTGAGGGATGACCATCCGGACCTGGGCATTTGCCAGATTGCATTGAGGCTATAGCTAAGGAGACTTCTGACAGTGAGATGTGTTCGTCTAATTTATTTTTAAGTTCTAGTGAAATTGCAGGGATGTGAAGTTTAGCAAGGAAATCATCAATTATGTTAGAATTAGTTTGTGATTATGAGCTGTAGAGCTCCGAATAGAAGTCTCTGAATGCATCATTAATTTCCCCATGATCTTTGACTATGTTACCATCTTGTTTTTGGATTTTGGGAATTGTTTCCCTTGCCCTAGAGCCCTTAAGTAGGGTTGCCAATAATTTATCAGGTTTGTCGCCATGCATATAGAATTTGGATTTGTCACGCAAGAGCAAATGTTCGGCTGAGTCGAGCCAAGTTTTCAGTTCAACACGTCTTCTAAAAAGTTCAGGACTCTGATTATGAGCGTATTTTTCATCAAGCTCTTTAATTTGTTGTATTAGGTTGTTCTGTTCACAAACAGACTGCTTTTATTTTTTGCTGAATAACAATAATCTGGCATCTGATGTAGGCCTTAAAGGCATCCCATACAACAAGGCTGGAAGTCTCTTGGGAAGAGTTAGTGGCAAAATAGAAGCGTATCTCATCTTGCATAAACTTTATGAAGTTTTCATCGGACAGCAGGGTTGAATTGAAACACCATTGTCCAGCCCTTGGGGGGAAGTGAGGAAGAGACAGGGACAAAATAAGTGGGGCGTGGTCCGAAATAACAATGTTCTGATAGTCAAAGGAACGAATGTGCTGCAGGCATTTGATATCAGTGATAAAGTAATAAATTCTTGAATAGGTTTGGTGTACATGAGAGAAATGTGAGTACCCTCACTTATCAGGGTTCAAATTACGCCACACATCGCACAGTCCATATTCAGATAAAAAAGGTTTGAATGACTGATGCAGATTTACTAATGACATTACAGATGAACGGTCCAAAGCTGGGTCTAACCAACAGTTGAAATTGCCCCCTATGACCAGGGAGTATTTATTAAGATCAGGTAAAGAAGAAAATAGCTGTTTAAAGAAATTCTCATCATCTGTATTAGGAGCGTAAACCAGGACAAAAAAAGGGCTGTTGAGTTTCCCACTCACAATAACAAACATGCCATATTCATCAGGTGTCACATTATGGGATTCAAATGTGATATTCTGGCTGATCAGAAAAGAGATCCCTCTTGCTTTACCCTGAAAAAGGGAATGAAAACATTGTCCTTTCCAGCAAGCCAGGGGACACCCACTGTCAGAGCTCCTGGTCTGAGTCTCCTGCAGAAACGCCACATCTGTATTTAGTTGTTTAATATGGGAGAAAACGTTCCATCTCTGCACTGGATGGTTTAAACCTTTGACATTCCAATTTAGGAAGTTCAGATGCTGACTCATATAATTTCAAAAGTAGAGACTGTATGTGCCCTTGCTTTTGATGATAGGAATGACCTGGCAGTGTGGTAGGTGAAAATTAGAGCAAGAGAGGCAATGGGAACTTAAGTGACTTTATTAAACTCCTGCCAGTGACCCCAAACCTCCCCCCAACCCCCAGCAAGCCCTTCTAACTCAACATTCTTTGAGTTTCAATCTTCCTTTCACTAATAACCTTGGTCTCTGGAAAACAGAACTATATCTAGCAAACTAACCATTGCTCCTAGTAGGTACGAACGAAGTGTAAAGCCCACACAGTGTTATTAACTTCTAAAACATACTTTAGGGGCCACCATATAAACGTACAAAAAAGTGAATGTTAGAATAGAGCTTTGAAGTAGCATTGGAAAGTAGCATGAAAGGGCCCCCCAGTCTTTATGTAGCATGTGTTATAGTATTGGCCCACAGTCAAACGGGTATTATGGAGCAGCCTTTGTAGCCGGAATGGTCTGCAGTCCCAGCCATACTGCGTTGTGCTCAGATGCAAGACACTCGAAGGAGGATACTAATGACAGATTCTTCTGGGCACTTTATTGCAACCTTCACAAAAGTAACAAAGAGCGCAAGTGTAGACTCAATCCTCACCGTTGGAACAAGACTCTCCCAGCCATATACAATGCAGACTCTTATCTTGTATCTATGTATTTCGTATTTTAAAAGTGATAGAACAAAATGCAATGAAATTACAAAAAAAAATGTTACATTAGACTACAATATTGCATATCACATTACATACTATCTGCAATTATTCTCACTTAAAATGCATCTTAATGAACATAAATCTGCACTGAGAAAGAATGGATGAACTAAAATGTAGCATGTGCATTTCCCCATAAGAAAAGAAAATAAAAGATGTTAAAACAATTTCCTGAGCGCAGTATTGGGAGTACATGCCTTCACAAAAGTAACAAAGAGCATAAGTGTAGACTCAATCCTCACCGTTGGAACAAGCCTAACATGAAAAAGATATAAATTAAAATACAAAATCTACTCCATGTGAGGACAAAAAGGAGAGTGCTAATATACACATGTAAAACAATGTGACTAGCTTGTTAGCTATCTTGTGCTCTCAGAATTCACTTAATAAACTTAACAAGTCACCCAAAACAACTATTTTCACAAACACTTATGATACTGGTCATGTAGGAATCACTGTACGCAACGTGAGTGACATTTCAGCACTGAAATCCCTCTTTTAAAACCGAGCTGCGTCAAAAACGTACCTCTCCCAGTACAATGCAGACTGGCGAGAGATAGGAGATAATACAGCACATACCCTACAAGCCACTAGTGGGCACTGTAACGTCAAAAATAAAACTCCCAACACAAACAAACTTTAAAATAACAAAACAAAGGACATATTTTAGTGAAATAAATACACCATACATTCTATATGAAGATATATTATATAGAAAAAAATAAATAAATAAAAAGTCTGTCTTTTTCCTTTCCCTGCTACACCTTTCCATGCACAAAGTCCATCGAGAGCCCAAAAGGGTGGCAGGAATCAGTCCCTCGGTAATAAGAAAACAAGTTATGCCCTTGAAATATAACTGTACTTTGAGGAGGAAAAACAACTACGTGTGTGCCTTTGGAGCGAGCCTTCCGTGCCCATAATTTTTTTAACCTTGCATACAATCCCACTGTTTGAGTAGTAGCTTTGTCCTGGTTTTATATGGTGTGAATAGATGAAATAAAATTCAACACCAAGCCAACTCACAGCTCTGAGACATCATAGTAGGTGTTAGTATACAGAACAGGGCATTACTAAGTATGGCTGATTTGCTCACAGTGCAACTATTTGCATGACTCAAGGTATGTTTTTTAGCTGCAACACAGAGCTGAGCTAGCATGTCGCATAATTGAGGCAATAACAACATTATGCAGTATTTACATAAAAATGTCTGGAAATCAATCAAATAAGAAGCATTCACATGCTATATACAGTCATATTCAATAAACTAGAATTTTAATGGAAAGTTAGTTTATTTCAGTAACTCAGTTCACTAATTGAAACACATTATATAGCTCGATTACACACAGACTGATGTGTGACAAACATTTACTTCTGTTATGTATGATGATTTTCTGATTAAAGCTAATGAAAAAATGGGATTTAGAATATTCCATAAGAATATTGATAAAAATATTGTTAATAGAGAAATATGGACATAATCCAAAGAATGTATAACATCTGCTAAGGTTGGTATTTTTGAAATATACTGCATTGGAATACATATTTAGGCCCGAGCAGGAAGCCTGCAAGGGCCTATTGTTGGATTTCTTATTCTTTCTTTATTCCGTTGCGTCTTTGCGGGTCAATTTGGGGACTTTGCCAAGCCCCTAGATGCACACGATTTTACCCAAATTGTCCCCTGCCTGAAATTTTTGTTGTATAATGTCGTCGTCAGTGGGCGTGACCAAACCTCTTAGCCACGCCCCCAAACGTGAGATAGGCCGAACCGTAAGTCATAGAGATCTGAAATTTGGCACAATGGTAGAGCTCCTCAAACTAAGAAAAAAGGTCTCTTGGGGGTATGCCCTAAAACGCACAGGAAGTCGGCCATTTTGGATCAAAGGCTAATTTTTGCCCGTTTTTCACTTTTACTCACCTGATAACGAACTGATATTTACTGATCAGATGCTGACATCATCAAAGCCCCGCCCCCTGAGAACAGGAAATGTCATGTTTTCCTTTTGATGGTCCATATTTGGTGTCCTTCACCTAATCAATGTGAAACTGTCTCAAGTAACAGATAACATGATGGTCTAAGACAGTCTCCAGTACTGACAGGTTTGGCTGGAGGGTGTGGCTGTGGTGGCGTGGCTAATTCTGATGTCATGCCACGGCCATATGTTTGGCTCTAAATTACACATGCATGGTCACTCCAAAATAAATATGGTTGATCTTTGTCAGCCCCCAAACAGCTCTATTGGATTACATTGGAAATTGGATCAACAGCGCCCCCTAGGACATTTCAAGTGCTCTATGTCCCTCATAAATCATCGCATCCACTTCAAATGTAGTATACAGCATCCCTGATCAATGCTGAACATGTTGCCACAGTCAATTGTCGACATTATTTTGGCCCCGCCCACTAATAAACAAGCGAGTGCAGCTTCCATCTGGAAGGTCCGATTTGCTCCAAACTGAATATGATTGATCTTTGTCAGCCCCCAAACAGCTCTATTGGATTACATTGGAATTTGGATCAACAGCGCCCCCTAGGACATTTCAAGTGCTCTATCTCCCTCATACATCATTGGATCCACTTCAAATGTAATATACATCATCATGGATCAATTTTGAACATGTTGGCACAGTCAATTAATGACATAATTTTAGCCCTGCCCACTAATAAACAAGTGAGTGCAGCTTCCAGCTAGAAGGTCCGATTTCGGCGGCCTTGTCGGTGGTGGATAGGCAGCGATGCCAGCCTCCCGCGGTCGCCGCACAGGCCGAGCTGCGCTGAGCTGCGAGGGCCAACAATGCTGCTTGCAGCTTTAATCCTCATTGGAATTGTAAGGATTATGATTATTGATTAATTGGTATTTATCAAAAAATTATCATTAAAAATCATAATTCAGGAAAATAATTTCTTAACCAAAAATCATTGCTTACGAATTTAAATCAGAGATGTCCTCTGGTGTGATTATGGCCTCAAAGCTCTAAATAATTACAATTAGCTATTCATCATTAATAATTGATAAATTATTAACCAGAACCACAAAATGTCCCTGTTTATTCAACCACTTCACCAAAGGTGGGGGAACTTTGACCTTGTTTTGACAGATAAATCACTCTTGCATGAAATAAACACAAACGCTTCTCTTAATTATATATATGAAGATTTATTGAAGCCATATGATTCTGATATACCATTATTCTGGTCCAAAAACCCTCACCTAACTAACAAGCACTATTCTACACAAAGGGGATAAAAATGACTACCTAACAGTAATAATAAAGGAAAAATAAATGCGCAGTGAGTGTCTATGAAGATCAAACCAGCAGTTTTATGGACAAAATGTGCTATTTGGGTTAACTTGGAAAGTGAAGCCCTCCTGGTGTGCTGATGTCTCGATAGCAGTGATCAGCTGGTAAACGGTGGGCCACACTTCGATCGGCATATGAATCTTCTGACCTTCTTGTATCAGACAGATTTCCAGCTTTCAAGCTCTTCCGGGTATGGCCGTGTGGAGCAAAAGTTTTCCTGCAAGCTTTTGTCTCTCCAGATATACGCCTCCGTTGCATCGTCCCGTGAGACACGCTGGAAATGGCAACGAAAGGTTATTTTCCGCGGGTTTTATAAACCCGAGTGACGTCAGAGCTGCGATGTCTGTTGAGCTGCGCATGTTCAACTGTGCAACCAAAATGGATGACCCCAACAGAATGGATATTCTAATTTATTGAATTTGACTGTAAATAAGCTAGCATCAGTTTAAGGTCTAAAGATTATCATCATCTACCATTATCAGCCTCGGCCTCCTGTTAGCATAAATTAGGCTTCCTTCTTGAACCGCCAACTTAGCCTGGTGAAGGGATTTGAGTGCTCAGATGATCGCAGAGGCTAAATTGTCTGGGGCAAATGCTCCTGGTAGGATGTCCCATGGCAAACAGACTCTGTGTGACGGGCCAGACAAAGAGTGGTTCAGAAGCCTTCATGAAGTCAATAGGAACGATTGACGATTGAACGGTGTCCTATACGGCAGAGCCGGGGCAACCGCACCCTTAGACTGGCTCTGGGGACGTGAGATGTCACCTTGCTGGGGGGAAAGGAGCCTGAGCTTGTGTAGGAGGTCGAGAGATACCAGATAGGAATAGTCGGGCTCAACTCCACGCAGAGCCTGGGCTCTGGAACCCAGCTTCTCGAGTAAAACTGGACCCTCCTCTACTCTGGAGTGGCCCACAGGGAGAGATGGTGGGCTGGGGTGTGTTTGCTTGGCGCCCCTCAGCTCAGCCATCTCGTATTGGGGTTTACCCTATTGAATGAGAGTGTCACATTCCTGTTCCTTCAGGTCGTGGAGTAGTCTCTGACCATCATTTTAGCCAATGAGCTGAGCAGCGGTGCAGAGTACCCGACCTTCTTGACGTACCTGGTGGATGCGGACTGTTGCTGGAGGATTTCAGTGCCCACATGGTTGTCAACAGTGACACTTGGATGTGGCGGGACATCCCTCCCCCCGTTTGCATTAGCCGAGCTCTTAAGTGTTTTGTGTGAATGTCAGGTCCTTGAAGTCATCCAGTCAGTTTTTACTGGAAGATTCAAGGACAAAGGTTAAACATGGGTGTGAGTGGACCTTTTTGGTGGTGGCTCCCATGCTCTGGAACCAGCTTCCTTGGGACTTTGGGACCTTGGGACCGTGCCATTACTCAATCGGGCCTTTTCAAAAGCAAATTTAAAACACATTTGTTTAGAAAAGCGTTCAATGTTCCTTAGCACATATCTTTTTAACTGAATTATTTTGTTTTCTGTGACCCATTTGAGTTTTTGTGATCTATCTATCTATCTATCTATCTATCTATCTATCTATCTATCTATCTATCTATCTATCTATCTATCTATCTATCTATCTATCTATCTATCTATCTATCTATCTATCTATCTATCTATCTATCTATCTATCTGCCTTGTAATTGTTCATCATGTGCATCGTTGACCATGTTTTTCACTCTAGTCAAATAGTGTTTGTGTCCAAAGGAGGGGGAAGCTGTGAGTTTCTCATCCTTCAGAGGAGGTATATACGGTGATGAGCTTCCTTTACTAGAAATTCTGTATTCTTTGGTTAGGTTGTCTGTTATATTCACTCCCAGGTTCTGGTGCTGTCCATGTGTTGTTCCCCACACGTACAAACTGCAGCCTTTCAGAAAGTAAGTCCAGAATCCAGCTGCACAATGTGGTGCTGAAACTAAGGGGAAGCCAATTTGCTTACTAAATGCTTGGTGATTTACTTATTGAAGGCTAACCTAAAATCAACAAACAACATTTGTGCAACGGTTTTCTGCTTGCGGTGCTGAAGGCACAAGTATAGTACATGTGTAATGGCATCTTCTGGGGAGTGGTTTGAGTGGTAAGCAAACCGGCATGGATCAAAACCAGGGGGAAGTTTTGAGATCATTTGTGGTTTTTTGAGCCTCTCAAAACACTTCATTATTATTGGGGTAAGTACTGCAGGGCGATAGTCATTAGGTTAGGTTATTGTGGGCTTCTTGGGTATGATGGTGGGTGTCTTGAAGCACGATGGACCAATGCCCTGGTTCAGAGAGGTGTTAAAAATATCCATCAGAACCGAGGCCAACTGCTCAGCGCATTCTCTGATTTACCTGCCTGGTATCTTATCTGGCCCGGCTGCCTTTCATGTATTGTGTTGTTTCAAAAGACAGTGCCTGTTCTCCTGGATGGGGCTCAGATTTCTTTCCTGTAGTTGAGTTGAGTGCCTCAAACCCACCAAAATGCTTATTTAGGTCGTCGAGGAAGGCCCCATCATCTTTACAGGAGCTCTGAAGGGTCTTGTGATTTGTTATAACCCTGATGGCCTCCCACACCCTTTGCGTTTTGGCATGATTCTGGAAGAAACCCTGAATTTTCTGTCTATAGTCCTGCTTTGTTTGTCTTATTGCATGATTGAGGTTGGCTCTAGCTGTTTTCAGTGCCATCAGGTCTCCAGATTCAGTGTGTTGTTTTGCTGTGCTAACACACCACAGAGCCTGAGATGACAAGCTAGATCAGCTGGGTTTTGAAGTTGATATAAACTTTATTTCAATTAGATGTTTCAGTCCAGTAATGTGAGTTTGCTACTTTCTATTTGTGTTTTTCCTTAATGTCCTTGATCTAGGTTTGAATAATGCTTATCTCCGCTAGTGGCTAACAAGCTAGTCAGCTGTGTTTTACAGCAGAGTCCATTTCGTTTGCTCCGTAATAGTGACATAACTTGCTGCCAGTGCTTGTACACGTTAATATTTATATTAATGGTAGCTAAAGGTACATGTGAGGTACACTGCCTAGCAACTGCCACTCTAGAACGGTGTCTGAGAAGGAGACTGCTAGCATCCTACAAATGGATTTTCAACTCAAGAGGCAGTGGAAATGCTTCAAAAATTAGATGAGTGTGACTCTGGGGGCGAAAGGGATAAGAGTGAGGCTCCCCCAGCTAAAAAAAGATGAGTCGTCGGAGGTGGTGACGCATTATTTAAAGGTTGTAAAAGACTAGCCTATGTAATGATTTTATCATTTGAGACTATAGTTTACAGATTAGTAAACTAATAATTTATATACTGTTTATATAGCAACAGTGCCACAATCAGCACAGGTTCAGAGACAGGGAGACGAGCCAGGCGCCAAGTGCCTAGCTATAAACGCGTTGACAGAGGCAGAGGGACCCACTATGTACGCAAAGCACCAGATCCAAGATTCCTCTGCTTGCTGGATGCCGAAATGCTCATCCACATTCAGGGCTGCACTGTGGCTTAGGCCCGCAGAGTTTTAGGTTTTAGGAGTCCACGTGAGTGTGGATGAGCTGATGGTGTTTTTTGCACTAGTTTATGTCCGCGGAGTCAAAGGAGGGCGTAACATGGAGCTGTCCAGCTTTTTGTCAGATTAGTAAAGCTTTTTTTTTTTTATGTACCCGCTACTCTGCGTTATTTTTTAATACTATTTATAAATAATAATAAAACATAATAGGTTTTGATCAAATACTATTATTAATCCTTGTCAAAACCATAATTTTATTGCGTGCAAGAAAACCTTTAGCACTCTGACCAATGGAATGCGATGACTTAGTGAGTCCATTACGCCATGTGATGGCTAGTTAACAATATTAAGATCAATTGTTTATTTTTTAAATTTTATTATTTTATTAAAACAACGTTTTACTTTACTTATGTTTTAAAACTAATTTCACTTCTTTTTGAATTCCTCAAAATAAATCTTTGCTCTCAAACATAAATATCCAAACTGGATTTTGATATTGGATCATTTTATTGGATATGGTGTTCAAACATTTTATTAGTTCCCTTTTTCCTTCATTTGTATATAGTTCATTAGTTTTCCTTATTTCTTTATTTTGTTTGGTAGTTTTTAGTTGAATTGTTTCCACCCTAGAGCCTAAGAGTTTGTTGATTAAACTGTTTATCTTGGAGTTCAATTGTGTCTGCTCTGTGGGCCCCTGGTTTTTCCTAGTGCAGCAATCTGAGTTGATACAGGTGTTTCTCCAATACCAAGTCTACATCCTCTGTGTTCCTTGATTGTTGTAAGTCCAGTAAGTTAGAAGTTATTGCTATTTTGCCAGGTAAAAAACAAGGGTAAGGTTTTTGATAGACAGGAGATTTATTAGTATTATTTTCTAGTGTTAAAGCCTAATCTGTTAAGGCTTGCATTACCTGTTTACATAAAATTCTGGAAAATGGATGAAGGAGTCTTCGTTGGTCTAATTTTATTTTCTCTCCTGCTGCTTTCAGAGTTTATAGTAACTACAGTATGCTCTCAAGGTTGCTTTGGATATTGTTGTGAAAGATCATTGCAGGCATGTTTGGTCCTTCATTCATGTTGCCATAATGCCATTACACCAAATGTGATCTTGTGTTATTTTTTTAATAACAACTATCTCAAGCACATCACACAAACATATCAATGAGAGTACCTGAGCTTGTGTCAAATAGCCACAGTACAGATATCACACTCAGGTGCACGCAGATGAATGATGAAGAGCGAATAAAAAAATGGTTATCACCTCTCTCATCCAGCTCGATATGTGGATGTGTATCTGTTTAGTTTTGTTGTACACCACTACACACAATTTGTATATGATACTGTGAAGACTTTTTTTAACCAAGTCAATGCAAAAGTTGCTGGTAATGGTGACACACAAATGCACACAAATGGCACTCTCCTCATCAGTGTAAAATTTTTGGGGGGTTCCTATACAGCAGCAATAAAGAGCAAGCATATATGGAAAGCCAAAACAACTAAAATTTGAAACATTTCTTTGAGTTGCTGTCTAATAAACGCTGGTAAATATCTAAATATCTCGAACTGTCACATCTTTAACAGTATATTAATGTTGCGTATATTGCCTTGCAGCAAGAAGGTCCTGGGTTCGATTCCCGGCTGGGGGTCTTTCTGCATGGAGTTTGCATGTTCTCCCCGTGCATGCGTGGGTTCTCACCGGGTACTCCGGCTTCCTCCCACAGTCCAAAGACATGCCTGTTAGGTTAATTGGTTGTTTGTGTGTTGCCCTGCGATGGAACGGCGACCTGTCCAGGGTGTACCCCGCCTCTCGCCCATAGACTGCTGGAGAGAGGCACCAGCTCCCCCGCGACCCACTATGGAATAAGCGGTAGAAAATGACTGACTGACTGACTGATCACATTCACTTTTACTTTGGACGATTTCACAACTGGAACGATGCCTTAAAATTATAGACTTAAGGACTGTAAACTTTATGTTTGACACATGGCCTGTAGAGCAATGTTTAGTTAAACTGGATGAACATATTTTAAACGTTTTCATTTATAAAGTGATGATACTTAGGTTGAATTATTAAAATGGTTATTTAGAGGTATTTAGCAGATGTCACCTAAACAGTTCATTCTCAAGCTACCAACAGAGCTTTGATCAATAGGTGAAAAACAAAGAATGTGTCAGGACTGTTGTTGCTTTGGTTGGAAGACGCAAACAATTTTTTTGAAGGTGTCACCCAAACACTTGAGTGCTTAAGTGTAGGTTTTCTCTGCTAATAATGTTGTAGCTTATTAGTGTAAACTGCTCATTAGAAAGCCGTTAAACAACACAGTGTTAATAAGTGATTTCTTTTATTTCCTGTTTTATGAGGTCAAGTTTTACATTTCATTACTTCATGCCATGCAGGGCTTTTTCTTTTTAACTTAATGCATTTCCAAAAAAGGCCAAAAGCATTATTCTTCAGCAATCCCAGCACTGAAACATTTTCTCTCCTGCCCAACAAAGTTTGTGGTAGATGGGATCTTTTAGCTCAAGCTAACTGATAGGCTTGATGTTTAATTAATGGCCTGACAAGGTCTAATGAAGCTAATGACACTAACTGCACTAGCATATGGGTGCCCCATGAGAATCAACACTCAGCACACTAATTTAGATAAATGATGCCCCAGGTTGTGCCGGGCTATTTGCATTTCATTTGGTGGAAGCTTTGGGACAAGTGAGGATTAAGCAGGGGGCTGAGTGGGAGATCAAACAGGAGAGGTGTTTAGGGTTGAGGGATGCGAAGATGGAGGTGTTTACTCCAGTGAGTATGTGTGAGTGTATGTGGGTGTGGATTTCCCGTTGGCTATGCAGGATGCTGTTGTCAGATAAAAGGATTGGAAGCAGAAGGGGCTAATGGCAGATGTGAGTAACAGAACAGTTGGACAAACATGTTCATGTGACTAAGTGTATGTATCCAAATGCACAGTTTGTATTGCTATCTTTTAAACCTAAGGGGATAGGTCCTTTCGTAATGAAAGTCTTCAGAGGAGAGGTATTGTATAGTGTTTTGATTACATCATACCTGATTACCCCAGTTGAAAATCTGCCTCAAACAAAAGTAAGCCAACTATGGAACCCTGAAAAGAAGTTGTAAAGTTACATGCATTCAAATATATTGTTATTTTTTTAAGATTAACTGAAATGATGCTTAATGAGTTTATAGTATCTGCATAGATGCTAGTCTTGTGGGAAGTACTCTTTACACCATCACAGATAACCTGATAGTGTGGCAGCCTCATGCAATCCTTCACTGTGGTCCACATCTAACGTCCACAAGAGCAGGTAGGCTCTTTTTCCAAAGAAACTAAGTTGATTTCCGGCTTGTCGGGCTACAATGTTTTTTTTATTTTCCATAGAGAAAAGGATGGCATTCAGTGACAGAAAGAGAATAGTGGCTGGCCTGTTGAAGTAGTGTACACTCTATTTCAATTTGCATTCATAAAAGAAACGTGTGAGGGCAGGGAACCAAAACTGGCTCTTGTTCAAAGGCCCACATCCTCATTAATCTGGCCTGCTCTGTACAGAAAAATTAGTTTCATAATTAAAACAAAACAAAAACAAATTTGAGGTCTTTTAATTTGATATTTTGGATGCTTATCAAGTTAGGTTTGTTTATAATTTCAAAAGCTTTACAATTCTTTACAAGCACAGTTTTGTGGCTATATTAGTAATTTTCTAAATCAAGGTACTGATAAAACATAATTACACCGTATCTTCTTCTACCTAAATTAAAGGCTAGTGAGGGGGTTAATGCCAAACTAATCTACAATGACTTGAAGCAAACTTTCTTAATTTCCAGTTAATCAAAATAATTATCTTTCTTTACGACTGTGTATTTGTACTTCAAAAGTTGTGCATGTACAATTCAATTAGCTTGTGTATAAGATGGAATCTGAACAGTGGTCTTGGACAGAAACAGGCTGATTTCAATACTGGTATAAACACCTACAGATAACAGCAAAAAGAAAAGAAACACCTTTTGGGACATTACTAACAAATTCTGACCCACTATGAACCTACCTAGATATAATTACTAGAAAGTAGAATGGATTGTTGTCAAGTGAAGTTGCTTCATGCATTCAGCATGCTGAGGTGAGTGAACCTGTATCAACACAGACAGAATGTCTGTGTACTATAACATGAGATTAATGATTATATGAGGTCATTGCTGCTACATCTAAGGAAGATGACTGAAGAGCATCAGTTCTGTAGAGGTGGCTTACATGTGTAGTATAAATGGCAGCTCAGAGTTGCCACAAAATGTTTCAACATGTCCATAAAATAAGTGGCAGTCTGGAACAGTATTAGATGTGTAGATCGGTAGAAGCATTATTTACTTGGGTCAGAGTCTTCAGCACCACAGAAAGAGAAGGCAGATACAAAATGGATTTGTTGGGGATGATGTTATCACCACGTAGCTTCACTGGAGAGCAGATGGAACTGGCATAATGAGACTTTATGCACTGACAATTTTTCCAGGGCAACAACATGCAGTGTTAAAAGGAGTTTTTCCATAGGAGATATGGCATTGCTTCTATTTGTGGCTTGCTCCAAATCAGCCCACAAAAATGTCATTGGTGGTTTGATGATATTTCTCTACTATTGTTTTTTCCTGACAGTCTAAATATGTTGACACGGGCACAGATGATTCGCTCTCTCTTTTGTGTGTCATTGTACCTATGCCTCTTTCTCGCCACAATGACTATAGACATGTGTTAGTAATGCTGTGCTAGTTTGCACCTTCCTTCCAAATGTGCTAAAAATAGACAGATAAAAGTGACTGCATCTGTCAGTGGCTGCTGCCACCAAGTCTTCTGCAATCAGTGAAGGGTTTGGACTCCTTAATAATTTGTTGGTAGCTGTTGATAACTTTCTTTTCCTGCCACAAGGTGGTGTAATTGGTAAACTATGCTTCCAAATGTATCTGTTGGAACTTTTGAGGTCTTCGCTATCTTTTTGTATCTATTCCTGTGTTGTTGAAAGGCAATGATCTCTGTACTTATAGGACAACTCCTCTGACTTTGCCATATTTCTTTAATTAAATGAAATGTAACCATCAACAGTCCAACTATTTGAGGTGTTCTTTCTCAAGCAGTTGTCATGGATGGTAGGATTTAGTGTTGAATGTAGATATAATCATCGTAATGTTAGTTCATTTATCTGATATTTATTCAGATTTTATATAATTTGTTTATTGCAAACAGCCTAACAATTTTTAATTTTTGCCAATAAATCAAATTTGTAGTGGGGACTGAAACATTTTGGTGCTTTTGTAGGTCATTTTAAAATTTTTCATTGTGCTCTGGCTCTCTTTTATTATTTATATTGAACTAAAAGTTTGGAAGCACGGTTGTATGTGTTACAAATGTAATTAGAATGTTTTCTAAGAAACGTATTCGTTATTTCACCCTGTGCACTCTGTTTTCCAAAATCCTCCCATAACAGGACAACAAAGCCTGACCTTCAGCTGTAATGGAGTACATAACCTGTTGGCTTCTGGGTAATGCAGTTTTTAATGGACTGGCTTGAACCTCCAGAGTGGAGAATGTAGCAAAAACAGAGGCAGTGGCAGGAACAGAGGGAAAAAAACAATAAAGAACACTGGTATTGAGAGGGAGGAATAAAAAATAAAACAACAGCTAGATAAGAGTGTTTGCCTGTTATTGTTTTCCATGTCTGACATGGCCTGTGGTATTCAGGAGATTTCATGCGGAGGAGAAAAAGAGAGATCCATAAACCTCTTGCTTTCCTTCAACACCTCAGGGAAAGCCATATTTAATTCATGAGGACTATAAAAATAAAGGTTTTTACTCTGATGGTCCTGTAGCCTGTAACAGACTCTGAAAGCATAAATGACAACATGCAGATGTTGATGCTGTGGTTATAGAAGACACCGTTTTGCAGCACTCTGAATGCATTTTCTATTTTAAATTAGTTGAATCTTCCTTGGTCTGGTAAAATTGATTCTAAAAACCTTTCTCTTTCCGCTTGTGGAATAATTTATAAATTCTAGCATCACACTGTGGGAGTACTTGAATTAAAAGGCTCTCTGTTCATTTTTGCACTCTAACAAATCTTCATTAGAGATTTTTAATTGTGTTTTTACACATCTGACATAAGCTGTTGCAGTTGCTGCTGAGAGGATATGGCAAAGCACACAATTCCCAGTTTTAGCGTTATGAGTGTTTTTTAGTGAATTGTTTCATTTTTTTAACCCAGCTTTTTAACCTAATTCTTTTAGCCTTGCTGTTATTTGATGTTTTATTTTTAATTAGTTATTTGTTGTATTATAATAATGTCTGCACAGTAGAGCAGTGGGAACATTGTTGCTTTGCATCAAGGTCCTGGTGCGTATTCCCAGCCGGAAAAGGCGAAAATATAAGAGTAAAGGTTTAGGGGCTGAATCATCATAGGGTCAACTGAGCCCAAAGGTGGGGAAAATACCCATCTGTGGAAAAACCCCCTTATGGACCCGGCCCAAAAACCAACACCACGTCAGCGTACAGCCTGGTAGTACTGACCTCACATCTGATGAAGACCCTCTGAGGGACATGCTGGAGTTGTCAGGAATGGACCCTCACCTGTCCCAGTGGATACTTGACTAACATATTGGCCGCCAGCAGTATGTGAAGACAAGTTGCTGGGTCTCTGACAGGTGGGTCTGCAGTATGTGGGCCCTGCAGGGAACTGGGCTGGCACTATTCCTGTTCATCCTCGACACTGCAGACCTCTCCATCAACACCCCAGGCTGTGATCTACAAAAGGTTCTCTGATGATACTGCTATAGTCAGCCTCATCACAGTTCAGGATGACTCAGATTACAGATAGTGGACACAAAAACTTCTGGGGTGGTCCACGAACAAATTTTTTATAACGGGGAAAACCATGGGATGGGGGGGGATTCCACGGTGCAGAACCAAACCCCGACCCCCCCCTTTCTACCCCCCCCTTTGGTTTGAGGCCCGTAGTAATTTAAACCCCTCCATGATTTATGTTTTTGGATAAACCCGTTTTTTAGGTAAAAAAGCTATCCCTCTGTACCTCTATAATGCGGGGTAGAGACCCCCAATTCTCCATCCCTACTGTTGGACGGGGAAACCCAATTTCCCTTGATGAGGGGCAGGAGTGGTCTGTATGGGCAATTCTTCAAATTTTAATTCAATTCAGTTTTATTTTTATA